>JAGDQP010032281.1:0-21415 GCA_022664845.1 Lepisma saccharinum | reverse complement strand
CAAATTGATGAGTGGTTTTATTTCTATTAAATGATAATACTTTACATTTACTTATGTTGACTCCAAGTTGATTAATAGCACACCAGTTTGCAATATTATCTAAGCTTTGCTGAAGTCTTATGCAGTCTCCGATAGAGTTGACTTTTGTATATATTTTAAAGTCATCTGCAAATAACAATTTTTCATTATCAGACACACAATCAGGAAGGTCATTAACAAATAAGAGGAATAACAAAGGTCCTAGGTTCGAACCTTGAGGAACTCCTGAGAGTGCAGGATATTCATATGATTTGTATTCATTATAGACAACTGATTGCTTGCGATTTGTTAAGTACGAATAGAGGAGCCTAATCACAGTGAGTGAGAAGTGATAGTGATTTAATTTTTCCAGTAATATATTGTGATTAACCCTGTCAAATGCTTTCTCAAAGTCAATATAAAACACATCAACTTACTTGCCTTCGTCCATCGAATTTGCTATGTAGCCCGTAACAAGTGCTAAGTTTGTTACCGTGGATTTCTGAGAAACAAAGCCATGCTGCTTAGTTGAAATAACTGGTTGAATATGATTACCAATTCTCTTTATAAGATCTGTTCAAATACTTTTGCAAAAGCTGGTAATATTGTAATTGCCCTGAAATCATTAATGTCTCTACTATTATTAGATTTTGGGATAGGACAAACCAGGGCAGATTTCCATTTGTCGGGGAAAGTACATGTTTTTAGAGATAAGTTAAATGCTATCAATAGGGGATATTTAAATATATCAACACATCCCTTAACTACATATGAGGGTATGCCATCAGAACCAACTGTCGTTTTCGATTTCAAATTTCTGATAGCATTTTCAACTTCCTTTAGTTGAATTTGGTCAATGCACAGTGTCCCTATTTCATCATTTCTATTACTAACAGCATCACCATTAAGATTATTATATGTGTGAGAGGAGAATAGAAATACCGATTGAAAATACTGAGCGAATGCATTCCCTATTTCATCATTCCTAGACAGCTCCTGACCTTCAAATTTTAATACATTTGGCGGTAGGTGCCTTTTTTTATTTTTGATAAAATTCCACAGTTCGCTCGAGTTGGTATTAATATAAAACAGTTAAGCCAGTTACTAGACATTTTTCTAAGGGAAAGCAGTTATCAGATCTCGTGAAGTCCATCGGAACGTGTTGATAATATTCTAGTATATATCACGGAAGATAACTTTCGTTATCAACTATTAGATACTTAATAAAATTGACTTTTTTCTTGAAATCATATGGAAACGAATTAACCCATCGAATGTATTTGCTTGACTTTATTAAACCGGTATTAGATAATTGAAAATTATTACCGCAATTGGAATAAGACGGAAGAGGAAGATAGGATCTTCATATATGCTATATATATATAACACAAACTCACCAGGAATTCTTTTTACCAGCAGCCTCAACGAATCAAACCTCAAGTTGAACAGAAGATTATATAATTTTACCATGCATTGACTTGGGCCATACATGACTAAAACTTAAGCTTTTAGAAAGAGTTACCCTTTGACTTTGATACTGCTTGAAGTTGATGGAAACTGTCATAGAAAAATTCGAATTATGATAGCTGAGAGAGTTGAAAATGAAACCTTCTTAAGGTTGTTTTGTTGCAGTGCATTATATTGTCTAGGTACAGGAACTCGCTTTAAAGTCAGTACAAGACCATCTTTGAGTTTGAAAGAACTTTAAAACTAACTAATTAAGAATGAAAGAGATTTGTAATTAGTTTCATTGCTAAATCATGGAGTCATTTATTTGGTAATAGATACAAGAGAGAGAGAGAGAGAGAGAGAGAGAGAGAGAGAGAGAGAGAGAGAGAGAAATATGCTATTGATCATTAGATCTGTGCAATAAATTGAGTTGATTCGGAAGATGGTGGAGTTGAAAACTTCAGTTGAAAACTTTGAGTTGAAAATTTACTACCTCCATCATCTTACTTTTAGCTATACCGTAGCAGACTTCCAAGTTATTAAAAAGATCAAGATGGCTGCTGCTGTAATAAAGGACCGTCAGCTAGTGGTGGTACTTGACGGAGATGAAGAAGACCTTACCAGTGATAACTCATGCGAGATAGATTTGAGTATAGGACCCAGGAACGGACGCCAAACTTGTCAATGAAAGTGTATGTAACTGTACATCAAATAATGCCTCAGTCGGCTGTATTTGGGAAGCACTGAAACGTTACGAAAGTAGTGATTCGTTACTCTGCCAAGCATGACACTTCCAGTGGGATAATCCATGGACTCATGTGTGCAATCGTGGAAACGATGCGTGTTTTATTTAATCCAGTTATTTTAAAAGAACTATATAACATTTATAAGGAAAAACATAGTGCAACTACTGGTGGCTTCAAGTGGTTTTCCGTTAATATAAATAATAAGTCGGGAATATTAGTCCCTTTGGCAAGAAGCGAGTTCCTGTTCAAGGACACTAAACCCCCTAAAGTTTCTACTCCGCTGTTTTATATCGAACGTTCATGATTAGTTTGATATGTGTTAAGATTGTACTTTCGAAAACAAGTTTTTCCCAGAATTTAAGCAGTTATTTAACAGATATATGTCAAAGCTTCACATCTATCTGTAAGGAATAGACTTAATATTGGTGATCAATGGGTGGTGAATATCAAAAGTGGTGAAACTAATTTCAAATCGAGTGAAACTGTAATGTGTCTCAAAGAATTTTCCAAGTTAAAGTATATCATTTAATACGTACGTGACAAGAACAATCCAAGGGAACCATCTTTAGTGACACAAGGTAATGTAAACGTTCTGTATAACTTTTTAAATTTTACTTGTTAGCGGAAAGTTTGTTTGCTAACAAACAATTCTCACAGGTAAGGCAACCTGAAAACTATCCAATCAGCTCAATTCACATTTTCTATCAGGACGATATTTTTTAAAAGGCATAACGTTGACGTAACTTTAAAGGTGAAGTAATTCCCATGAATATTAAATATTTTGCTATACTTTTGGAAAATAACAAATGAGAAAATATTCAAGTTGTACCTAAAAAAATTTCCAGTTCATATTTTCTTGAATGAAACTTTGAAATCCTAAAAAAACTTTTCATAACGATATTTTATCAAAGACTGCCAGCTGCAACTTTGAACACAATGGCGTACATTTAGAAATAAATCAGGTCAAGTATTTGTCTTCTTAAACGAAACAACTCGGAAATTCAGTGCTAATGACGAGTTGTCATTGCAGCAACGTCATGGAGATGATTAGCTATAAAAATAGACTTTCTCTGTTTCGCTATTTTCACAAAACAAGATTCAAAGTTTACGAGAAAGGATCCATATCAGTTTCAACGATAAAATCTGACAACCTCTTGATTATGAACTTGTTTGTCATCAATTCCGTACTTATTTCTCTCCCTGACCTCCAAGAAGAGTTTAAGACACGGGAAAGATCTTTTAAGTAGCTACGACAAAACACGGTAATCTGTCATACATGTTTAGACAACTAGAATCTAAACAACTAGAATCTAAACATGGTAATCTCTTCTAAACGGTTCGCAACAAGGTCGCAGCCAACATCCGGTTATAGATACACTGGTGTGTGTCATATCTATTTTCGAAAGCAACAGTAGTTAGGATGGGAAACTTCGATTTCGTCGTTAACTAGCATTCATTGACCGTTTGCCTGATATTGTATAGAAACCACTTGCCGTGAAATTTAGGATTAACTCAAAGGAAAATAAGATGATCAAAACAGACGTGCAATGGGATTCATTTAGTAAACCTAACTTTATGAATGACTTCTTTCACGCGACATCTCACAAACGTTTTCTCGTTAGCGTCTTCTGTATCTTCCAGTTGCAAGTGGAGTTACATGACCCATATTTATCTTTGATATTTTAATGAACAACAGTTACGACGGGAAACGTAGTTTAGTCTTTACCAGACATTCAATGCTGCTTTGCCTAATAATGTATAGAAGTCATCCCGCCCTGTGAAATCCATCATTACTTCAGGGAATACTTTTACTAGGACAATGATAGCCATGAGTTACTCATGATAGCCATGAGTTACCGCTACAAACTGCAAAATCAAATCTCGTGAACTTGAACTTTGTCCATATCAAATACTTTTCTTAATATCAGCATAAGGCAGAGTCTCAAATATTTGAAAACAAGATGTAGAAAAAACAAAAGTTGTGATAAAATTACAAACAAGAAACAACTATAAATTAAGAACAAAAAACAAATTTCTTTACCGCCAAAGATCTGTATTCTAGTACGATACGATTTTCATCTTAAGACACTTTGTCTCAAATAATTTCACGTACATATGGAAAATGAGTAATTAACGCTTCTAGCAACACCTCGGGTCATCTTCCGTCAAGCTTCATGTCACTGCTCCCTGAAATCAGCTAGAACGTTTCAGTGTTAGGTTATGTTACTAACCTCTCATCTTGAACGAATGACTGAGTGAAATCTATCTATGCAACACTGTAAGACAACATTGCATACCACACAAGTCTGCAACACTGCATACCACAAGTAGTCATAATCCCACAATCCTGGAAATCTCTCTTCTTCTTATTCCTCTATCGCAAACTCGACACATACCTGGAACATTTACAGGTTGTTAACTCAGAATCAAAAATAAACTAAATTAATTTGTTACTACGTACATACAGATGAAAGTTAGGAACCTGTAAGGCTAGAGAGGGATTTGAACAAAAGAAAATATACTGTCAAATAGAGTATTGCAGGATTATGACTACTTGCGGTATACATTGTTGCAGAATTGTGTGGTGTGCAATGTTGTCTTACAGTGTTGCAAATATAGATTTCACTGTCATTCGTTCAAGATGAGAGATCAGTAACATAAACTAACACTGAAAGGTTCTAGCTGATTTCACGGGAGCAGTGACATGGAAGCATGACGGAAGATGACGCGAGGTGTTGCTTCACGTCCACACTTTCCACGTCAATATGTTAGGAGAATGTTTTCTTATTTCAACTTTTCTCTATTTAGCGAGATTCTGATTATTAGCGAGATTCTGTTCTTGTATTTAAAAAAAATCACCCAAGTGCTTTGTTTTATTTCCATACTAAAGCATTACAATAAGTGACAATCTTTATTATTGCAAGTCCATGAATGCTGTGTATCTTTCATACGATCCTTAAACTTGGAGTCTGCTACCATCTTGTTATAGTTTGAAAGAAAGTTATATAGCACTTGGATGGATTCAGTGTGGCATTCAGTAAATGTCCTGTAAATTTTTTCCTAAACAAATGGTCCACCGTCGATACTAAATCATTTCTCTCGTTAACTCTACATATTCATGGTCAAATCCTAAAAAATATCCCATGAAAGCTTGGTTCGTCGTTCCTCAATACTTGGTAGCAGGCAGTCTGGCCTTTGTTCCTATTGATGGTCTACATGAAGTAGTCTAAGCCAAAAATCATTTCTGATCATGATTTATTGAATTTACCAAGCAGATTATGTAGTGCAGGCCATAGTTAAAAGTATTCAACTCTATACGATATGAAAGCTTTGTTTTTAAAAAATAAACAACGTTAATATTGTAGTTCATCTCGCCTACTTGTTATGCAATCCATCACAACACAATTGTATTATGGGTGGCGTTCAATGCATGATGGAGTGGAGTTGACTTCGTAAGAATATAAAATCGAAATCTTTTGCTGTATGTAGCTTAAAAGTAAATTGGAGGGGGAGGGAGGCTTTTAGTGACTAGATCTCAGTATTGATCTCTTAGATGGAGTTCGGTGGTTCTTTTGCAATCTGTATCTTGCGCGGTATGCAACCTAGCATTATATGGAGGTTACACTGACCCGGCTTTAGCTTTGAGTCTCTTAGATGAATTATAAAGTTGGGGTTTCTACCACTGGTAGGCTGTTCGGTATGCAATCTAGCAATGTATGAGTATTTAGTGATCCGGTTTCAGCTCTGACACGTTAAATGGAGTCCAGTACTCCTTCTACTATTGCTTTTGGCTGGGGAAACGTCTTTCCTTAGTGTCAGAGTGTGCTGTTTACATAATTCATTCGGCTTGTGTGGTGGCTAGTTCCTGTGCCAGGGAACCTCCATCGGAAGACCCTTGTTTCCTTTAGCGACAAAATGTGTTGTATCGCGACCATACTCAAGCTGTTTGGAGTGGTCTGACTTTGTTCATAAGGTAAGGTATCAGTGAGTTAACAATGTATGCAAAATACTTCTTAACAAAGTACAAAAAAATATCTTGGTAAAGGTGCTAGGAAATTACTTAAATGATGCTCCGGTCTAGTTTCTTAACAATGGAAATGCTTAGGTAAAGAAATCTAGGCTGGCTTCGAACAAGATAAAATAGAATTCCATATTGTTAACATTGGAGACCGTTAAGTTAGTAAAATTCATTCGCCCGGCTCCTAAAGCACTTATACAAGTCACTATCAACACTTCATTTCTTCTTTCTCACTATCAGGAGAAGGATGCATATCGTGTATAAATGCCGTAAAATCAAGCTGTAGCTACTTTAATCTGCTTCCAATTTACATTAAAGTAAATAAAATCATTTTAGTATTCACTGTTCTGGTTTGAATGTCAAGTGCCAATAAACATATATTTATAGTATCATATCTTACGAATGCGAAACAGTTAAATCAATAAAATTTCTTGAAAACATTGCTAGGCAAATATTTAAATAACAGTTAGAGAGGTCTACATTCGAACAATGAAAAGGTTAATTTACTGAGGCTGCCTGTCTCCAAAAAGCATGTGCAGAAGTTGGTATTAACTCTATTTGTCATTTTTTCTAACAAGTGCATAAACATCATATGGTCAGGTTGTAGCTACATTAAATCGATTCCTTTAATAACTCATAAGCCATTTTAACAAGGAATATTCTACTAACCGGCTGTCTGGTAAGGATAAAGCTATACTGATTTAATCATTGAAAGCCAATCACGACGTAGAATGTAGTTAGGGATTTCAAATTATGAAAATGGACATTGTTTCCATAAGATTGTAACTATTTCTTCTTCTCTCCTGGTCTTTAAACCAAACATATAAATCCCTGCCAGTCAAAAATTCATCCTTCCCATGAGAACAGTAAACAAACCTAACACCTAACAAGACTCGCATTCAATTCCGACCACGGGATATGGTTTCTTCAGACATCTAATATTTTTACAACTTAAACTCGACGACTTTCATTCATTGTAACTGTTATATCATAGTAGTTTTGTCAAGCCTAACGGGTAAAGCTTTCAAGTAATAACTCATAGGTCCTGGTCTCGATTCCCGGCAAAGACATAGGATGTTCGTGTCTTCATTATCTATGACATACATTCACCTCGTCATAATGAAATGCTTCAGTGGGTGGCTTTCTTACAAGAGTCATACAGTTTTAATCAAATATTGTCCTAAATGGCTGGGTCTGTGAGCATTCAAAATCCACGCCACACAAATGGCACATGGAGGCTCCATATTTTCTTATTCTATGGGAGAAATTAAAATGAAGTCCCACTCAAATTGCAAATAACAATTTTAGCCGAGCCTGCAAGAAAAATCTCCAGTGCCCTACCTTGTCAGTTATTACGTATCGTTCAAATGGGCTAAATAATGGGATAAAAGTCGAGTTAAATCACCTGCATCTGCTTAGATTCAACTTAATAAATATAAGCATGCCTAATTCCATAACAAAAATACAAGCTGCTTAAAGCCTAGTCAAACTTATCTTTCCTTGATTAAACAGTATCCACATCCATCAAAGTCCCTTCAACGAAGCAGATTTTATCCAAATCTATAGAAAATTCAAGCATATAACAAATAATTTTTAACACAAGACAAAATGCCATGGTAGTATCACATGTATAAACTTCCATTTGATATTTACAGTGGCAAAATCGTATCCATCTATAGTTTTTACACACATCATATGTCTTTACCACCTTCTTTATTTCCAAGCTGCCGGTTCATAATAAACTAAAAATCCTGTCTCCTCCAATTTATTAAACATCTCGATTGCCCCTGTGGTTATAGTTGTTGGCTATGTGTTTCAATTCCCGGCATTGTCAACAATTGTTTTCCAAGTCCCGTCTAGTGGTTTGCATTGCAGTCTACGGGTTCGATTCTCAACTCTACGAAGGACTGTTTCCAAGATTTGTCCAGTGATGATCACGAAGTGCACTGGTACGGGTTCTATTCCTGGTATTGCCAAGCCAAGGCCTATCTAGGGGTTAGCGTACTTAAATATAAGCACCATTCCGACAACTGGCAAGGATTTATTTTTCAAAACATATGTAGTGGTTAGTGCTGTTGAGTATAGAATCAATTCTCGGTACTACCCACATTTTTTCCAGCGTCCGTCTAGTATATAACATTGGTCAATATGGACTCCATTCCCGACTACTGTAATTCAATCATTCTGCTTCTTTCAAATAGGCTAAATTCATGGGTGTAACTAAAAGTTTGTCACATCATCCCCAGCTGCTTAGCTAATGTTATTCAACTCAATTGATGACAGCAGCCGGATTGCAATTTTTCAAACCTGAATATGTTTCTAGATTTGTAAGACAAAAACAGTCTAATAAGTGGAATCGTGTTATTTTGATTTCGATGAGAAGTCAAATGTTGCTGATCATTTCAAACCAATATCCTTCACTATGAAAAATTATTTGTACACTAAAGTAGTTCATGTCATTCAATATTTAGATGGTAAATACCTACGATTTCAATTTATTTATCGCATCTTACACTCTGACTTTGATCGGTTTCGGTAAAGGATGGGGAAGGTAACGACCACGATACTTATTAAGGTATCATCCAGACATTCACCTAATGGACAAGGTAGCGAGCAGGACAGTTATTAAGGTATCATCCAGACATTCATATGAAGGCATAATCATCTTTCGATGATGTGTATTATACCTCAAGTATGAACTTTCATTCATAAACTCATTCTAACTGAAGTCCTCTTATTCAACTAAAGTTCACATGCCAATATATTCCTACCTAAGAAGCGTTAAATTTCATCATATCCTGTTTTCACAATACATACAATAGGACAAAAGTTATGTAAATAAACACAATTTCCTGCTCTGGCTGGGGCAAGAAAAACAAAATATATTATCATAAACAAATTGTCTCTACATGGGAGGCCGAAACACAATATTTGCAGCTTCCGGTAGCGACAGAACACATAAATACGCAAATTTTCAGCCAATGTTTATACAAGTGCAGCCCCAGTTAAAAACAAAATATTTGGTCCCAAATGAAAAGCAACAATAAAATAATGAATTAAAAAATATTGAATTCATTTGTTTGTTTTCAAATCAACAATAGTAATTCATATCAAACCAATTCACTTGATATCATTGTATTTTCATTCAACACAATTTTATTTCTCCTATATTCAACACTCCATAGGCTGCACATTCCCAAATAACCATAACATTCCGAATTTATTTTATTGTCATGCAAATCAAAATATTTCATTTTTTCTTGTTTTCCACCAAGATTTTCCCCACCATGTGAAAGTAAACACTTTCTAGGGGGAAGGGAATGTCCAGGGTGATCTCAGTCTAAATAAACACTCTAATTTTATCACCAGGAGGGTGTAATTTGATACTCGGTTTGTTTATACAGGTGTGATTTGTTTGACATCGAATTTAAACCCCACTACTTATGACTGCATTTTGTCTAATGAGATGGTGGGTCATATTGCTCACTATTGACCTCTTTACTTTTTTGGCGCCTGCTAGTTACACAATGCAATACATTGCGTCACACACATTTTATGTTCACGTATGCTCACATAGCTACATTATCCATTTAATATACTGATTAGGTTTTTAACAATAGGTACTGAAACGAAACATTACTTACCTTGCTAAAATAATAGTAAAATATATTCTTGCTCAATATGCCACTTCAACTGAAGCTGCTGCCGCTCACGCCACTCGCAAACAACTGAGTAGCACAAAAGTAATTTCACTTGTCATGAGGATATAGTTTACAGTAACATCTAGTAGCACCAACGGAAAGCTACAGAGATCTAGGGAGTGGGCCATATTGGGGACTCGGGCCATAATCGGTACACTTACCTTACTTAAAAACCAGAGCTAATAAAGAAAAAGTAATAACATATCTAGTTTCAGCGACCTCAAATTAACAAAGAACAGCTATTTTCATCAAAGAAGCAAGAAAAAAGAAGAAAAAATGCATAGCAGTGATACAATGATTCTTGCCAGTAAGCAATATATCCTATCAGGGACAAAATAAAACAAAACAAAAAAATATATATCCGTGCCTGTCGTAACAAATTAAAAAGCATTACAAAATAAGATTCTTGCTAATATCTAGAGCAGACGTGCGACAATAACAGAGGAAAGATTACGCAGGGGACCGATTCATTTTGTGCTTCAGTTATTTGAACTTAAGGTTCATGAAAAATTACAGTATGAATTATTAATTTGAAAAAAAAAAAAGCAACGACAAAAGCTTCTAACTTACTCGTTTCAAAATATGTTTCGCTTCTAGGTGGACACACACTTGTAAGAACTGTCTTCTAATGAGTGGCACAATGTTTCTTATATTCAAAAATAATTTTTTGATATGACATTTTGAACATTTTAAGAAACATCGACGGTGTCCATTTTGCATAGATGCAAGTGTAATATAGTACGGTATTTTACCCTTTAGTAAATTATAATTGTTGATATTTTTCAAACTTACCACGAGACTATTAAGTATCTCTTGTCTGTGGTATTACGAAAAAGAGAATTAAAAAACTGCAAAAGCTAGAATTCTTCCGGAATCTGTCTGAAAGTTGTAATTCAACTATAATAATAACATTTAAATTAATAAATTGAATTCGATTGAATTGAATTTAAAAGAAGATGGACACACCCTGCTTTGCATAACAGATCCTCTTTGCGCCTCTCGTATCTTCGTTTTCAGTCCCTCTCCAAGGCACATGGTGAGTATTTAGCAGCTAATATTCTTCTATTCCCATTGTCTGTACGGTACTAATACTTTCACATTATGCTTACTATATTGCACTTAGCACCTCGCACTTAAATAGGTTCCTTGTCAGTAGTAGTCATCGAACTCTACCAATTAATACCGTACTTAAACTATAGTTTAAGTATTCATTAGCTCTACTTAACGATACTGGAGTAACTGGTTGTGTCGAAAGATAGACACCAGAGCAAATATTTAAACTCGTTTGTTCACTCCCACTCTTATCTAATTTGGACCAAATTTTCTGTGCAAATTCAGTTTCATATTCTTCTTATCGCTGAGTGGCCCCGTTTTTTTTAAGTCTTAATTCCTAAGTTCATATAATAGTATACCGTACTCTGCATATAATAGAAAATACTGCAAATAATATTAACGTTTTTTTGTAAGAAACGCAATAAATTAAAAAGGACCGCACAGCGATATCAAGTGCAAAAAACTGAGAACCGAAAATTTGGTCCATATTGGTTTAGAGTGGAAGTGGAAAAACGAGATTGTGTCCTCTCCGTTCCCTGGCTTCATATTCATGAAATTTTTAGTGACAGCAGTCAGGTCAGTATTGATTGCTTTTAGATAGAGGTCATTGGTAGTAGTCCAAAACCTTAACCGTTTGAGCAACGAAGAAAATAGAAAATTAGACGCTTTTCTACAAGCTTATAAAAACTATTTTTTATTTTTAATTCCATTTTAAGGCCTTAAGTCAACTTTGGCTCAGGCCGAATGGATGAAAATGGGACGATTGGTGGAATGAAGAAACTGGGAGGAAACGGGAAAACCCGAGAAACCCACGCACACAATGTTTAACTACTTTTTTATGAATAAGGTAAACGGACCAGTAATGGACACTTGCAGAGAAGAGTTGTAAAATACGATTTTCTTAAGGACGGTAATCATTTCACCTACATGGGAAAAATTAATATAGTATGTTCTGATACCACTGAATATTATTTGCTCGTCATTTGTTTAATCTGATATTTCTGACATGATGTTGAAATTAGGTCCATGGTTGCACCTAATCTTCCATACATTCTGTTAAGCAAGTGATTAATGCGAAAACTTTCGATTTTTATTCACGAAATTACAATAACGATTACTTTTGTTGCGTGATCATTACGAAATGTTTCGGTTTCGAGTAATTAAATGACCAAACCAATTATAACTTGGATCTGTTATGCAAACCAGGGGTGTCCATTACCGGCAAGGCAAAGTCAGTTTTTTGTCCAGTTATGGACATTCACTATTCATTACTCAGTTCAAATCAAATTCCTTGATTGATTGAGTTGTTATTAACGTCCTAACCAAGTTGATGACGAGACTTACAGTTTTGGTAAAGTGGGATCTGAACCACTCCGTTCAACAGCTCTCAGGGCAGGGGAAATTGAACTCATGAGCACGCGTGCAGAAAATGAGCGCGCTAAACTCTCCGCAACTTCGAGGGTGAAATCATAATTCTGTTAGTTGTTTTATTTCAACTTGGGGAAGATTATTACACTTCATGACCATAAGTTTGTCAGGAATGTTTTTGGTCCCACATTTTCAACGATGACCCGGGGATGCATATTAATGGAATGATTTGTTTTAATATTTGACACTATTGATAACAAGTTAGAATTTGCATTTTTATGGCCACAAAGAATCTTTGGCTCAAGTCGGGATATGGTAGGGGAAAGGAAGCGGAAAGGAGTCGAACAGGTCTAGGTTGAAGGTGCCATTAGGGCATTTGCCTGTTCTGACTGAGGTAAAAACGTTAAAACCTCACTAAGGATAGTCTATAGCTGTTTTCGAATCCAGGACCTTCGGAATGATCACTCTGTGGAATTCCGTGAAACAATAAAATACCGGTAATCGAAGAACAGCATTAAACTTTAAAACGTGTTTACTACTTATATTCGAAACATCAGCAATGATTATTTACATTATTTTGAATTATATAGTATGTCCATTATTGGCAGTCCATTACTAGAACATCCAGGTTTTTCCGTGTCCATCACTGGTACAAAAACAGTCAGACATAAAAACGTGATTTCGTCTCAAATAGTGTATTGGGTAGAAATTGCTAGAAGAAAGCATGGAGAAACGTGTAACATTCGTATTTGATCAATACATTTAAACTGTATTTAAGTTAAAAATATCACGGTGAAAAGTGACCTTAAAGTGTCAATTACTGGTGCGTTTCCCTTACTTGTTTTAGACGTAGAAAGTTGCTCATGGGGAATGTAGTTATAAGGACGTATTTGAACAAATGCGTACACGAAGAGTATGGCGTATTTTCTGACTGAAGTGTAAAGAAATGTTTGGAAAGTAATCGTGAGAAACAAAGTGCACAAGCAGTACAAAATTCATCTTTAAAAGGAAATGGTGAGTGGTTTACCATCACTCTCCGTGAGCACAATTTATTTAAGACAATTTCGTAGTATTGGTGGAGAAATTCTAACTTCTGTGTTTTACGGACACAAATTCCTATGCCTTTTACTTCATGATGAATGATTTCGTATCTATTGTACTGAGTCTTTCTTCTTTACTTATCATGTATTATCTGACATCATAATCTGGAACACTGTAAACAAAAAATAACTTTTTGTACATCTTTTGATCATAAAATTAGCTAGGTTTTGATCACTTCTATGCGCTTTAAATGTGGAAAAATGTGAACAGACGGTTTTCCAGGCTACAAGTTTAATTACATTAATAAGTGCTTATTTCTTAGAAAAGAAGAAAAATATTGCCAGGGACAGAACTCGAGTCTTCTTGCAGTTAGCCTGCAGAGCTGAAACCGGATCAATTGTGGTGACCCTTACATATGTGACCCGGCGATATGTACCGAAACTTGACCCAAATGACCAGATTGGCTCCGTAATCCTGTCTGAGAACTTAATGAACTGGAAATTTTCGGCGTACTCTCGGACGTAAACCTCTGGTCCCGGTAACACCTGAAAGAAACGTTGTCGAAACGCAAAAAATTATAACTCACCTTCCGTCTTACCCGGCCGAAATCACGTCACCGGGCTAGGCCGGGTTCTAAGCACAGAGCTGGTGACACGGTCCCAAACTTGAGCCGATTGATCCGGTGACACGTTTCAACTCTGATAGCAACTGAGCTATGAAGCCACAGTACTGATACATTTTTTTTTGCTATAGATCAGCCACTCCAGTCCAATTGCTAATCTCAATTGCTGACCGGATTGACGGATAGCATGGTACCGTCCGCCGCTATCTAGCTCATTATCATATCCTGCTGGATATACCCAATTCTAGCCAATTGCAACTCTCATGAATGAGCGCGCTCTGGTTTTACGAATCAAGCGCAGGAGAGGTCTGTTCTGAAACTCAACGAGATACCCAAATGCAAAACTAGATTTCATTCCAATTGCTAAGGTCATCTGTATTTACCACTCTTATTCAAAGATCGTTTCAAGGGGAGGGGAGAAATATTGGCCTGATACTTACTGAACCACTTAAGACCAACTGAGCTTACACCTTGCTCCAAGTACGGCATAAAATATACACATGTGTATAAGCCATTCATCTCCTCACATCAGATATTCACTCTACTTAAACACAATAAAATAATAGTCAATTAATTCAATTATCATAAAAGTCACAGTATTCCCCAAAATGCGTTGATGATCAATATACACACGCACTGATCATATGTTAAACTAACTGGTAATGAATGAAATAAAGAACACAGATCTTGTTCAAGAAACATCAACTAAGAAGGTATGCCTAAAAGAACAAGTTTGGTGGAGAAAAATAACTTCAAAATTCATGTAAGAAATTTTGAAATTCAACTCGAAAGCTCTTGAAAAGAATGTAACACTTGTTACGCTCATATACAAGTAGCATATCCATGCTATTAAAGAAATGTCCGGCTAGCTAATATAAGTAAGATTAATTAAATTACTTTAGCTGCATTGCGTTATGTTGGTGAGTTCAATTAGATTAGGTTAGATTAGATTAGTTATAAAATTTACTTCAAAATATCGTAATGAGATAGTAACTGTGTCAGTAGGTGAGTGTGACAGAAACACACAAAGGTGTTTATGTCAACACAAACAAGCAGACGGCAGTAAACCCTGGTGGTGGAACAAAGAAATAATAAGACCCACCTCCAGAGGAAGAAGAAGAACACATTATAAAAAGGACCAACAACAGGAGTCTTCATCACAATCAAGTGGTCACTTCTCCCTTCTAAATCCTGAGACCTGGTACGGGGTCTACACCTAGAAGCAACAACCAGTTATACCTGAGACCTGGTACGGGGTCTATCACAAGTCAAACATATAAGGGGAAGTGAACCACTTAGTCACATAGCAGCAAGAACACAAGTCCGAGAAAATCTGAATTGTACTTATAAATCGGGCTAGTGTAATCGTATTATACCATTTATATATTGGAACTTTTATAATAAATTGGTGTTGGGAAAGACAAACCAAGACTTATTCTATTCACAGTGATTCCTACTCGATCCAGCTCTACCTGTATTTTATATGACCCGTAACGGATCATAACGTGGTGTCGGTGCCGATCTCATTGTGGATAGAAAAACGGTGTTTAGTGTGAAAGTTCAAAAACTAATTAAATTGTTTTGGATAACAAAGAACCAAGGAATCTTCAAAGTTACGTGTCATTTTTATTATCATTTCCTTCTCAACGTCTACACCCGGAGGATATCTATAACATAAGGACATCTACACCAGGAAGACATCTATAGTATCAGGACGTCTACACCAGGAGGATATCTACACTGAATGACGGACTGGAGAACAGATACAAGGTATGTTTTAGTATGCTATTCACGATTTCAATTGTCTTTTTTAGTAAATCAAAGCAGAGTAAAATCACCCACCCTAAAATTGAAAAATAAATGCCACTGACTCGTTCTGGAGCAAGAAGCAATAAATTAAATTCAAATTCAGATTCAAAATCAGATTTAGAAGATAATATGGCTACAAAACCATCTTTTAGTTTACCGTGTTTGACGAAATTTACAGGCCAAATAACTGAAGACCCAGATAGATTTTTCATGATTTTTGAACATTTGACAGTCTTGATAGTTTACTGAAACATGAAAAAAACAACTTACCAAGCCGATTCGAAGAATTCCACCTACATCTAATATTTTCCTGGACAACCACAACTCTAATTATTATTATTTTTACATTATTTTTTAGTGTTACCATATTATTATATTTTCTTTACAAACATTTAAAATCTAAAAACAGTTCGTGAACATTCTACTATTACAGATGATCACCATACCCTTCATTTGTTTGGCTATATCTATAACTGCCAACAGCCGCATCGTCCTTTACCTAATATATCGAATAAGCAACAGATGCCGAAATAACAAGAAGACGGAACACCCAACGGAGAACAACACCTGCAACTCACCCTTCTCATCGCCAACACCCGAAGAAGAAGAAACCCCCAATACCACCCTTGACATCAATTATGACCCCAGTGTTAACCAGTGCCACAGTGAACCAAACAGTAGTGCAACAGTGCAGTGTTCATATACCATAAGTGAATTAGTGTATATAATGTAAAGAAAATGTGATCTAACAAAAATATATGAGAGTAAGAGCGTACCCCTTTGAGGGGGATGATGCACGCGATGCGGACCCTGCTTAGGGCAGTACGTTCTCAGTTACCCTCCCATTCAAAATAAAAATAAAAAGTGCAAAACTATAGTGCACTTAAGTGAAAGTAAAAGAATATATATATATATATATATATTTATATATATATATATATATATATATATATATATATATATATATATATATATATATATATATGTATATATAATTTTGTGCACAGTGAAATCCCAAAAGTAGGGATTCACTCACTCAAAAACGCTCGCTCATCCCTACTTTTAAAAGGGCTCGGGGAGCGTAATGGGATAGTAACTGTGTCAGTAGGTGAGTGTGACATAAACACACAAAGGTGTTTATGTCAACACAAACAAGCAGACGACAGTAAACCCTGGTGGTGGAACAAAGAAATAATAAGACCCACCTCCAGAGGAAGAAGAAGAACACATTATTAAAAGGATCAACAACAGGAGTCTTCATCACAATCAAGTGGTCACTTCTCCCTTCTAAATCCTGAGACCTGGTACGGGGTCTACACCTAGACGCAACAACCAGTTATACCTGAGACCTGGAACGGGGTCTATCACAAGTCAAACATATAAGGAGAAGTGAACCACTTAGTCACATAGCAGCAAGAACACAAGTCCGAGAAAATCTGAATTGTACTTATAAATCGGGCTAGTGTAATCGTATTGTACCATTTATATATTGGAACTTTTATAATAAATTGGTGTTGGGAAAGACAAACCAAGACTTATTCTATTCACAGTGATTCCTACTCTATCCAGCTCTACCTGCATTTTATATGACTCGTAACGGATCATAACGATATTCAACTTTAGACAGATTGGTTAGGCATCACACCACCCGCTTTATTTCATAAATAATACAATTCATGCTTGTAGCTTTAAGAAGAGATACAAAATAGTACTTTCACAAATATATCACTTGCACATTTTTCAGTAAAATGAACATATTTGTACATTGCATGTACATATACACTTTTGATTTTATTGAAAAACTACTTACAGTAACTAGAATCAGGTGTAATATTAAATCACATGGTCATTCATAACTTTGCAGTTCAATTGAAATATCCATGTATTGAATATTGAAATATCAGTTTCCATGCATTGAAATATCAGTTTCCAAGAAAACTCAATCTAATTCAAACATGCATTAGGTACATTCAGTAAACTACAATAGACATATGCGGGAGGGATTGTGGTATCATTGCCCATTAACGACAAAATCGAACTATGAACTACTAAATTATAACAGAGCCAATTATTCTACTAACGTGTTCAGCAAAACACCAAAAGAAGGAATGCTTATAAATTAGAAAAAAATATTTACCTATTTGCGGAGCTGTTAACTAGATATTGAGGTAATAATCTTTAAAATATTATTCAATTCAGTAATAAAGCGAAAATTGTATGAACTTTCAAAATGTAGAAGCGGCTTTCTGATTATACATATTAACTAAATTTGGAAAACATCGTGAACCTAACCTTTGTAGGAGACAGGGAGAGAGAGAGAGAGAGAGAGAGAGAGAGAGAGAGAGAGAAAGAGCTGGCCTAGTTGGGAATTAGAACGAACCACATTAAAGAAACTGAATTACACATTACTAACACAAAACTATATAATATAATATAAATAAAATGATGCACAACACAGATAATCACTATTTCTTTTAGCCAGCACCACAAAAGCACTGAAGATTCCCAACTGGCAGGTTCATAGATACTTTTTTTTATGTAGGTCAACTTCTATTGCAAGGAAGACAAATGTGCAATAAACAAATATCGGAACATATTGGTATGAACTACAAAGAAAGTGACTAATCAATTTCCATATATATATATATATAGTGTTCGAAGTGGGGAAGAAACAGAGACGGTATTCCTAATATTTGCCTAGACAAATCCGAAATTGATATAAGAACATGTATAGCATGTGTTTCAGCAACGGTATGCGTTTAGCTATCAAAACAGAGCCGGTATGTCATACCGGTGCATACCTATATATATATATGCACTTTCACTTTCACGTGGAGAAATATTTAATAGTTAAACATTTAAGAGTTAAACTCCTATAAATATTTTTGTTCTAGCTCGTTTGCACATACTATAATCCTGCCTCTTCTTTTTAACTACAGTAAAATTCAACTCGACAAAAATCAATAAAAAATCTAACTATAAAAGTAAAAAAGAATACATGAGAATTGTTATTCAGATTGTGGAGAGGCATGCTTATCAGCCACTATATTCAAGCGCACAAGTAAGAGCCCTGAAACGGCATAGCTATATTGAATCCCCGACCACCATCGATGTGCTCCTTCACAAGCGATTATTATTTACTTGTGTCGGCGACCGGCAGGGACCCTTCGGCAGGTGGGGCCCGGGGCAAGCCCACCGCTCTCACCCTCCCTTACACCGCAACTGAATTACGGGACTGTATTTGTCGCCAGAAGAATGGCAAATATTATTCGATTGCATAGAACAACTTTTCCACCAGCTGACTACATTAAGTACATATGCGTTTTTTCAGTTCGTAAATAGCACTGTCAAAAGTGGTCCACACAAAGTCAATACCTAAGCTAAATTTAAATATCCATAATTTGTGTAAGAAAAATATTAAAATAAATGCTAAATGTCTTTGTTCGTTGTACTTAATACTTAATTTTAACACAAATACATTAATGTGGTGTATAAACAGGGTTACGATATGGGAATGATGCATGTATGACTGACAATACAAAAAGAAAGTGTTCAATAATCGCTGTAAGCTAAAATAAACTTCTGTGATGTGTTTACGTGAATAACGCAAAGTTCACAGAATGTAATCGACCTGAACCCACGTGGTCTTACTAATCGATAGTCGCATGCTTGAAAGATTGGACAAGCTGGGCTTCGATTCAGTTGACGAAGAACTTTGTTTCAGTATAGGAATTACTTGGAAAATCAACAACGTTTCACACGCTCAGTACAAAGTAACAGGTGGTAAGTTTACATATGCAAATCCGCATTTATTAAGTTGATTATTATGTATTAAATTATGTATTAAACGAATAGAAACTAAAGAGCACCGAACAAGAAATTTTATATTTTGCAATATATATAAATTTCATTTTAATTTCCGTTTTATGGGTTGAACACACAGCTCGGCCATCACTTGTGGGAGCAAGTAATGTTGTCACGAGACGAGACGAGACGAGACAGACAAAATGTCTATATAAAACGAGACGAGACTGAGCTCTCGTAAAGTAAAGTATACATCTTTTCGAGACAAGACGCTCTCTGGACAAGATATTTTCGAGACGAGAAAGCCAAAATCTTGTCTCGTCGGCAACACTAGGAACAAGGATGTGTAACGTAGCGTCCACGGCCTTAGTTGACGTACCAACCGGATTTTTGAATGGTGAAATGAAAATGCAGAAATCTCTGGAAATCCTAAGTGAGGATAGTCTGCATTCTTCCCATGTCAATCGTTTTTGATGATATTTCTAAAGAATTAATAGTGAGTTTAAAACAAGTAAAATTAGAGAATTCACTAATAATAGTAATAATAAATTGTAATTCGAAAATATATATTTGTTGAAAAATGAATTTTACACGTTATTTATGGACACCGCATTTTTTTTATGGTTGAGAAAATGATTTAATGTCCACCTTTTCAGCCATTTATTAAAGCATTTTGAAAACGTTTTACGAAATATGTGCTACTAGGGCAGTGTTCGCCTCTCATCTCGTGATGATGCTTTTCTCGCAATTGATGATAACGTTTTCTGATCTAAGTGTTTTTCTGGTTTCCCTATCGCACTAAGAGAATGCACGGATTGCATGAATGGCATAAAGAGTCAAGGCATGAACGGTGTAAAAGTTCTTTTATCTATTTTTACATGGGCAAGAATACAAAGCTTACTAGGGTTTTATAAGTGGACTTACAAAATAATAATTGAGTACTGTTCTTTCTACCCACTCACCAATATTTTTTCACATGATTTACCAGGTACTATGAAATGATTGTGTCTTATCAGTATAAAATTTCTTCGGGGTAAAGGGAAGAGTGACGCAATAAGACTACTCACAAAAGGAGTTGTATCCATTTTGCGAGTGACTTTCTTTATGCCACTATGGCGGAAGTTTTTCCCTTATAGTAAAATTAATAAAATTAAGAGACTTAGTATACTCCGCTCCGCCATAGTGGCACAAAGAAAGTGACTCGAAAAACGGGTATCACTTCTTTTGTGAGTAGAACTATTGCGTCACTCTTCCCTTTACCCCGAAAGGTTTCTTTACTGATATCACTAATTTTGTAATCCTGCCTATTAAAAGAAAAGTGCATAAAAGTGCGATTTTGGACCATGGTAGGCTCCGTATCTCGAAAACGGTAACTCATATAAAAAAAATAAGCAATCATTTGTCTCTATGAGGCCCGCAATTGTACCCCAACCCCCCTGGTACCAATAATTTCTTGCTAGAGCAAAAAGACAGACAGAATGACAGAGGCCCTTCTCTATCATTTCTGAAATATCTGTGATTGGGCTAAAAAAGTCATAACCTTTGAACCCCTTCACCGATTTGGACGTGAGAAACAGCGTTTGAAAGGTATTGAAGCGTAGATTATGATTCCGCAAGTTTCTCCCTCCTATATGGTCTGGGATCAGTGCTGTCATCAGAAATGTGAAATTTTGAATTTTTTTTGAACCGCCCTCGGAGATCCCAGGGAAGTCCTACCGACTCATTTTTTTTCTGTGTCTTAGTATGACAAAGAGCTTTCAAATGCAAGTTCAAGCATCAAAATCTG
>JAGDQP010032280.1:0-15944 GCA_022664845.1 Lepisma saccharinum | reverse complement strand
CTGTTACATATATTGAAAGCAAATGACTATTAATGGATACTAGACAGTTGACAATACATGCTGGAGGATATGACGACATTGTCCGCCATCTTGAAAACAGTCATTTTGTCTATGATTCAAAAAATTTAAATAGTAAGTGGGTCATGTGATATATCAATCTGTGATGGAAAGCTTCAAGAAATTCAACGGTGAAGTCAGTTTTGACATAACTCGAATCCTGTACGACAAAATGACACGTGAAACTGACCTGGAGAATGTCACTTGTACCTAATAGTACACCTTCTTGTAACTAGGACTTCATTTTCCCTTTAGCGTATTTAAAACTGAATAGGTCACTTCATTTTTCAGCAATAACGATCATATTTCGCAAAATAACAGTACCTCTTCAGTAGCCGTTTGGTTCCTTTAATTATTTTTACAAATAATTATTTTCCTTTTTGCTGATTGGACTCACACCCATTCTCCAGATCAATTTCACGTGTCATTTTGTCGTACAGGATTAGAGTTATGTCAAAACTAACTTCATTATTGAATTTCTTGAAGTGTTCCAACACAGATTGATATATCACATAGTCAAGATGCCTACAAATTGGGGTCGTTCTCCTCATACCCTCCAGCATGTATTATCTCCTGTCCAGTATTCATTAATAGCCATCTGCTTTCAATATACGTATGTAACAATTTATAAAGGAAAAGGCGTTTTCCGTACTCTGTATTCGATTTACTTGCTCACTACGTTCCATCTTTCTCGGGTTCCCCTGTCGTTATTTGTTGACTACAGCACTTATAATTTTGGGGTGTGAAGGTTTACCTAGGCACTGTACCTACATACGAATTTTAATCAAAATCTGGCTCTATCACCTACCGAGTGTTCCCTATAAGTTTACTTCCTATGACCAAAGCTAGCTACAAAACTTATCCTAACCAAATGAACTGCATTAAAGTAACACTCTAGTGGTGGCGTATTTAAATTACTTTACATAACGTTTCATTATTCATTTATAAACGTAGTTCTTAGTTTAGCATTCTAGAAGAAACAGGTCACATCTTAGGTTTCTTTTTGTGTTAACATTATTCGTTTTATTTCACTTCTATTAACTGCTAAACGTTTCGGACATATGGAATAAATATTAATGGACACAGTGATAATTGAATTCAAATTGTTCCTAGTAAGTTTCATCAATTAATAGAATTAAACATTATTGTTATTATAAATTTACGAACACGGCGCAAAACATTCTTCTCATACGTGCATATTAACTTCATTTTTACAGTCTATTGTAGCGACATCTACTACTGATATGTATAACCCAAATCACCTTATTACTGAGACGAGAACTTGCAATGCAATTTCCGAGAAAAATGATTCGTGACAATGATTCAAGGCCTGTATTCTAAGGATATTCTCCTGAATTTGGCAAATGAGACACTAAATAACTCTTCCAATAAATAAACTATTACAACTTAAATTATTTATTTTTTGTTAAGCCAGCTCAAATGGTTTTGTTATTACGGTGACAGACTGGAAAAATCCTTCCGAAGTAAGAATATTTTGGTTCTGTATGCAGTCATTATGAAAGAAATGCTCCAAAGTGTTCATCGGTTTCAATTGGCGATAGCCTGGATGGTTTTTTTCTTCTGCGGTCACTATTTCTGGTCCCGAAAGAATGCTTGCTAAGAGACATTATATCTCTGAAATATGACGAATTTAGGTTACACCTGCCAGTATAACGCACAATAAATCATTATTTTATATAAAATAAAGTGTAGGTTGTATGTGTGTACAACAATAAATTTTTAAAATTTTGTGCTTATAACGAAGAAAACCAGAGAAATATTTATTTCGAAAATATTTCTGTATTTTTATCTTTACCAACTATACTTAAATATGCAGTTGGCGTTTTTGCCTCGAAAGCTTTGGCTTCACAAATCCCTGTAATATGTTTAGTAAGTTTCATTGCAAAGTCTGTAACGGTTTCAGTTTAAAAGCGGTTTTAATCGTTCATATTTCTGGTTTTCTGCAAGCGCAGAAGAAATCGATTTCTGTATTCAAGAAAGATTTAAACCAGAGAAGCAAGTCGAGAGACGATGGTGATGAGAAGTAAAATTTTTGGCTGAGAGCACATTTCACGTTACGGCCCGTGTAACGCAGCCGCGAATTACCGGATCGTTGAACACAACAGCTTTGCTTCTGCCTTGATTTTATTAGACTTCGTGTTTCTCTCTCAGAACATTTCTTTAAAACAGTCTTTAGACGCTAAATCTCTGTCTGTCTGTTAGTGAGTTTGTCTCAGTATATCTATCTACCTACCTTTTCTCTTTTTGAATTTGAATTTTTGCTTATGTCCTTTACGCTTTAGGCATTTAAGGTTCAGGCCAGAATAGGGGAGGGGAAAGGATGCGGAAAGGTGTATACCGGGGTCTAAACTGAAGGTATTATATCGGCATTTACATGGTGTAACTGAGGAAAACCAATAGAAAAACCTATGTCAAAATGCTCGAAAGATGGGATTGAACCCACGACCTCTCAAAACTAAGCCAAAGCTCTACCACTAAGCCACAGCCGCTCGGTGTCTATCTATCTATCCATCTATCTGTCTTTACATAAGAAATGTTTAAATGCATATCGTAATAAGAGATTGGCATTCCCTAACGTTTCACACATCTCATTTAACAGCATAACTGAATTTTTATTTGAAATATTACCACAAAATCACTTCTTTGTGCATCAGTAAATGTGTAATTATTCTACTAAAATTATGTAGCAGAACATTTGAGTAACATATTTTATACATTTATTTTACATCAACCAAGCATTAGGTGTACATTTAGTCATTCGCTAATTTGTGAAAAATAAAATTGGAACATAAAATGTCATATTTTCGCTCACAATCTTCTTTAGAAATTTTTATGGTGCCTTCTTCTAAGATATAATATTTGATTGCCATCTACAGCCTTAATTTATAAATACTTTTTTTTTTAATTTAACGAATGCTAAAATGATATGATAGTATGATTTATAACGTAAAAAAAAATCACAATGCATAATTTTTTACGCGTATAAGAGATCAAAGTTTTGAAAAGTTATTATTAAAATCCAATTATGAAAATAGAAACAATAATTGCATATTCATTGCAAGCGCATATTTACAATTTGTAGGGCTACCATATTTTTGAGAAGCCAATATCGGACACTTTAAATATATCCATCAAATTATTAGTAATTCGGTAGCGGTACCGAACATCAAGCGAATTGCTAAACTACTTCTGTTTGACTGCTTCAAAATTTACTCTACATGCATATTATAATACTCTTTATTGTTAATGAAAAATTGCGTTCATCTAATTCTAGAAGGTGCAGTCTTCTGAAACCCAAAAGAATAATAATAATTATGTTTTATTGTTATTATTATTAAACCTGTAACGTAATAAATATCGCTCCTAGTAAAATTTATAACTATAAATAATCATTACAATTATTTGTTAACACTATGCAAATCCGAGCCAAAACTCTATAATTTATTGAAGTCATCTAAAACCCCGGACTATCATCGGTCCCGAACACTAGTCAGGACAAAACAAAGAAACTCGTACTTTCCGGGCTAAGCCCAGACGTATAGTAACCCTACAATCTGTTTAGAACAAATTGATCAATCTTCTGCGAAGTTCTCTGTGTATAATAGATATAATTTTCTTACTTGGCATGTTTGCTATAAAATATCAAAGAGAGGATCAGAGGCGTAACTACATTTTTTGAGCCCCCAAAATTTTAGAGAGCGCCGCGCAAAAGTGAACTTACACCGTTCCAATTTTAACTTTACACCCCCAAGCTGAAAATTCTGGCGCAATCCTTGTTTTAGGGTATGTACAAAAATCCGTGGTTGTCGAACTTCTGTTACCTCATGACGACAGAGATAATACGAATTTTCATTGTATCAAATAAGTCAATTAACATGAATAAGAAATTGCCTGTATATGTCTCTATATGATAATGATTGATCCGAATCCAAAACACTCCGTGTGAAAAACAAAGCCAATTTTGCAAGCAGTACAAAAAAGAAAGATGTTTCATCATATGGACGTTTGGATGTATAACATTGGCCAACTTCTTTCCCAAGTAGGTCTCATATCGATTTAGCTAAGTTTAATGGAACAAATGAGATTTTCTTATACTGCTTACATGACTGGGATTGTTTCAACATATCACGTTGAGACAATCTTTTGGGGGTTGATGGGGTTTATTGGTATGTTAGCGATTCTGACTACTCCTTTCAAAACAAATCTCGCTGAGACGATTTCAGCGATATGCAATGTTCCATTTGTCATAACATTTATGTTGATTTTACAATTTTAGGGGCTATTTTGACCCCTAGAGGTCGCTCCCCAGATTTTGGACTTTTCTGGTGGTTTACAAGTACCCCCCTAAGCATGTGTAAAATTTTGTATCTCTAGCTAGTCGGGAACACGCCAGCACATGTATATTGATTTTACAATTTGAGGGGCTATTCTGCCTCCCCTTAGGGGTTGCACCCCAGATTTTGCATTTTTTGTGGGGTTTTGCATGTAAACCCTCCTAAGAATGTGAAATATTTTGTATTTCTAGCTAGTCGGGAACATGTCAAACATTTATGTCAGTGGTTATTACACACAAAAAAAGTCTATTTGGGCGGGCTTATAACTCAACACCACAGGAACCCTACAATATTTTTTTACTATTAAATATTGGTAATTTGGTGTTGCAGAGGTATTTAGTAAGTAAACAGTGGTGTCTTGAAAATGGTACTTTAGCATTTGTTTGGTCTTTTTTTAGTGTTTCTTGTAAAGCTACTTGGCACTGCACGTCGTCGGATCGACTTGGAACTTGGTTGCATGCGCTGCCACGCACGCTGATCGGAAGCTAGTTGTTGCTTCAAAGCAAAATTTAATACCCGATGATGAAATATTTTTTTTTCCACCGACAAAAGTTTCCTTGTTCATAATTTACTTCTCGTTAGAATAGTCAGAAACTTTTATTTCTGCGAGTTATCCGCACATAGGATATTTGTGTAAGAGAAGTTACCGTCGATCATATGCAACACAAAAATCCTAGGTGGCACCTGAGATGCATAAAAAGAAATATAATAATCTGGAGTAACAAAATACATTTAGAAAACTGTCGGAGAACATTATTTGTGTCACAAATACAGCCAGTAATGAGTATAATTTAGAGCCACATTTTGAAAATTATGAAACAAAAAAGTAAAATCGACGGGGCACTCACAGAAAATGAGGTTCATTTTGGTACTAACCATAGTGCCAAGGGTTAACTAGGTTAAAAATAAAAAATATGTCAATAATGACAATCAATAAACCATAATTTTACTTCCTAAATTTTATCTTATATCGTGCATAGTTTGCACACTGGAATCTGTGTGTTAATTAATTTTTATATATTACCAGTAAATACTGTATACCTAATAGACTGACAGCGTCATTTGAAAAAAAAAATATATAATGATTTAGCAACACAGTTAATCCAGTGTAGTTTTAATGGCAGAAGGAATTTTAAGTCGGCGCACCGTGAAGTTTAAGTCGCATCCTAATTGGCATTATTTGCTCGTCTCAAACATGACCTGCACGTACCTTAGGTTTCTTCATTGTTGTGTATTGTTTACGCATGCGTGAGCAAAAATGAAATTTTCAATTGGAATCCAGTTAACAATTTGATGATCAATTATATAAACTTACGAAATAATAAAATCATGTTCCGGCACGAGCTCTAAATTTGCTGGATCTGGTTGTTTTTTCGTGAAGTTATTGCTAATGATTTTTTTTTTTTCGTTTTCATTTTAATTTCTATATTTTACGTAATAGCAGTTTGAAGTGTTTCCTATGACGACACTAAGGTTTTTCTCGTGCTAATATACTTTTTAAATGTTATCAATATTTAGCTGAAAAAATATTTCTACTTTTAGGTCCCTTGACAGCTATACAAAAGGGACCTTCTAATCCCGCCCAATCGTCCGTTCTTGTCTAGAAATAAAATCTAAGAAACCACCAGGCGTGCAGAGATGCTCGAGGTGTTCTTGGGAAGGATTGGCTAGACTAACTCAGAGCTGCAGGATTCATCTTAATTAGTGAAATGATTCAGTGTTGCCAACTTATTTAAAACAATTGTTCAAAGTACTTCCTCTCTGTAAGACCTATCTGCACCAAAATTAGCAAAAATATTATTCGATCCAAATACAAAAGTGCTGTGAGTGTACACGTCCCCAAGCATCCATTTGCCAGTGTTGCCTGCCTATTTTATATAAACTTCAATTGTTCAAATTCCTTCCATTATGTTATACGTATCAGCACCAAACTTATAAATAGTATTGGACACAATAGAAAAATACTGAAGATGTCTTCATCCCCAAGCACTTCGTTGTCAGCGTGGCCAATCCCTGTTTAAGGATATAACTTATGAATTGGGGAATTAATACACTTATAGTATTAATTTTGTATTATTTAAAATTTATGGGAACCAAGGATTAAGAATCTTCCAAAAAATAGTTATTACCTGAGCGTTCTAATAGCTTTATGTAAATACTTTCAATATTTTCACAATCGACGGAGTTGACATCTAACGGGAATTGCGTTATGAAGGTACAGTACATATCGCACCTGGCGGCTACAACTCGAACTACTAATACTTTACCAAGTAAAGCGGAAGAATTAGACCAAAATATATCGCTTTATTCAAGATCTTATTGCTTATAATATTTCTCTCCGTGTGTGGGGGAGGGTATATTTCACTAAAACACACACAAATACCGAATATTGGAAAATTGGCGAATAAAAACTATAGCATCATGTAAGTGGGGGCTCAACACATGACAAAAAATCATTTGGAAAATTTTCGATTGATAATTTTCTTTCGTAGTTATAAGGCGTGCATATTTATGACGGTATTTTCACAAATAACATTTCTCCAGAAAAGTCACTCAAATCATGTCGCTTTAGCAAATCACAATTGAAATTGTATCCAATACATCTCTTTCAGCCCAAGTTTATGATTAACGGGATTCTACAAAGACATTTTATTGTTAAGGAATTCTATAGTTTCACAGGGCCCTCCTTTTCCAATCCTGCTGCATTCTCCAGTCATAAAAACTCTTTTCTTAAATGGATTTTTTGGGCACATATTTGGATGTGATTTGCTAAATTGACAAGGCTTGCATAATTTTTGTCTAGAGATATGAAGTAGTTTATGACGATGCCGCTCTAACTTTGCATGCCTCTAAGTCCGAAAATAGAACACCTGCAGGGTTCTGGTCTTTGTGTAGGTATTCGGTATGCACTTATTTTGTAAATTTGAACAAAATCAGAGGATTTGAGGTTGGGCACTTAATCATTAATCATTAGGATTTCACACTCTTTCGAACACCACACAACTATTAAAGAACGTTACTGGTATTTTCAGGTAGTCACCTGACATTTTCAAAATTTTGTAGCGACCGTTTCGAGAAGTGATTTCTAAGTTTGGCCTTAAATTGTCTTTTGGAACTTACCCTCTTTATGATTTATGGAGAGCATGGGGCAGAATTACCCCCCAGTAATTTCAGAATGACTATGAGGACCCCCGGAATAGCTTCCACCTTTAATGAAATTCCCCCCCCCCCCCAATGTCTCTCCCCCAAATTCGCTTAAGACTCAATCGTTTCCCGAATTCTGATCTCGTATATACAGCGACCCTCAGTAGTAGTTTTTTTGCGACCTAAACTACTTGGTCTGACAATAAAGTAATGAGACCCATATTTATTACTTCATACAGCAGTACTATAATAACGAAAAACATCCAGAGTTAACAGTACGTCCTAAATTAATTTCCAAAACATGTTTCAACTTGCGAACATGGCAGTTTGAGATTCAATGTATATATTACTTTAGTCAGTTGAAACTTGCTCCTATCTTTGTGCAAGTGTAATAACCAAATGTAAAAGTGATTATTGTTGGGGTGATACCGAACCCCTGCCAATTTTGTCCAATCGCGTAGCTCCAGTTTTGCTGTTGGGTATTTATGCAATAGTCGCCAAGCGCTCTTTGAGAAAGGATTAATCCTATGATTATGAGCAGCGCTGGATAAAATATTCATATTTCATAACTAGTAGCTTACAACGCTACTAAACCGCGAATTTCTGAGTTTGTAGATTAAAACTAGGTTTTGTAAACTTCAGTGGATTTCTTCTATTGTTAAGTCTGTTAAAATTTACTTGTAATATAATGTAAATAATGATACAAGACTGGTTGGTTTCTTTGGAACAATACGTTCTATTATCTCAGGTCTGTCCTTCCTTATATTCTGGAAAATGATCCACGTTCTTTCGGTCAAGGTCACGGTCGCGGCTATTTCTGAGTTTGCGTTTTGAGCATCGGCCCATAGCCGCGAACTCAATGAGTTCTTATCTTCTTCATTTTCTTTTATATTACTTTGAGTAATTTATAATTATTTCTCGTGCTCTTGTTCGTACACCTCTAAGCTTTGTAATATGGCAACGAGCTGCATGTTGAAAAGGTAGCCCAACGTAGATATAAGCGTTCACGGATTAACCATTTTGAGTATATGAACTCTAGTTTCATTGCTTAAAGCAGAGCTTTGAAGGAAGTGCCAATTATTTTTTAAAAAAATATTTGTTTGATGTTTATGATATGAAAAGTTAGACAATGATCTCGAGAAACACCCAGGTATTTTCTTTTTGGTTCGAGCGGCATTGATCTATTATGGTATTCAAGTTGAGGATGATCCTGCTGCCGCCGTTTACTAAAAAGCACTGCAATGCATTTAAGTGTGTTTATCTGTAGTCGCCAGTGAGGTCCCAGCGTTCGTCTTTGCATGTTTCGAAAACACAGTTATAACTTATGGCGAACGGCTAAGAATGGAGTATCACCTGCATACGTTGCGGGAAAGCAGTGTTTTTGTACTGGGCTTCGCTGTACATAGTATCAGTACATAGTATAGTACATAGTATCAGTATAAAAAAATTTCGCCCGTTTTGCGAGTGATTTTCTTTGTGTCACTGTGGCGAAAGTGTTTACTTTGTAAATAAAATTACGAGATTCAGTATCCTCCCTTGCTCCATAATGACACAAACAGAATCACTCGCAAAATGGATATCACTGCTTTTGTGAGTAGAATTCTTGCGTCACTCTTCCCTTTATTCCGAAAGGGTTTTTATACTGATATCACTTATTTTGTAAGGCTTCCTGTTTAAAAAAAAGTGCATAGTTTTCATACAAAAGGTCAATTTTGGACCATGGTAGGCTCCGTATCTCGAAAACGGTAACTCCTATCAAAAATAAGCTCGCAATTGACTCCCGAAAGCCCGCGGTGCCACCCATTTGGGGCTAAAGCAAAACGACAGACAGAATGGCAGACACACTTTTGTATCATTTGTGAAACATCTGTGATTCGGCTAAACAAAAAGGTCGTAACGTTTGAACCTCTTCACCCATTTTGACGTGTAATACATCGTTTGAAAGGTACTAAAGTGTAGATTAAGATTCTGTAGGTTTCAGCCTGCTATATGGTCTCGGGTCAGTGCTATCATGAGAAATGTGAAATTTGAAAAAAAAAAAACTAATCGCACAGCCCTATGGGATCCTAGAGAGATCCTGTCTTAGTATGGCAAAGAGATTTCTAATGCAAGTTCAAGCATCAACATCGGGCTTACAGTTCTCTAGATCCGAAACTAGCTGTACACATTGGAGTGCCGATAACAGGCTCGTTTGTCAGCGTCACTCGAAGAACTACCGGTCTTCATGATATAAAAGAGGTGTAATAATGGCTCCTTGTAGAACACCTGCTTTGATTGATCTTTGGGTTGAATGACATCCTCTCCAAGAAATTAAAAAAAAAAAACTACGGCTGATTACATATGATTTTAGCAGATTAATTTAAGTATCGGAGAAACATTGTAGCATCAGTTTATACAATGAACCTACGAACCACACTTGGTCAAATGCCTTATCTATATCTATAAATACCCCGATTGCATATTATCGTCGATTAAACGCTGTTGTGAGGTAATGTACTATTCGCACTAGTTGCGATGTTGTGCTATGTTCAACACGAAAGTCAAACTGGTGGTATAGTATCAAGGAGAGCTTTTCAGCATATTCTTGTAATCTATTGAGAAAGACTCTTTCAAACAGCCTGCTTAAATATTAGAAGAGACTAATGCACCGATAGTTTTCTGCTAGTCAAGAGTGCTTTCCTGGTTTGGGTATTGCAATAGTTCTGGCTTCCTTCCATGCCTTCAGGAAATAACAAGTGATTAAGAGGTCTTCGTACCTACGGTGCTAGTGTGTGTGAGAGTTTTCATATTTTTGAAGATACTGGACAAATGACAAGTAATAATGAAATTTTGAAAAACGGCTCCAATAATACATGTGAATGTGTATCAAACGAACTGTCTGGAATTTTGACATTGTTTATTTCAGCTGAGAAATTAGAGTGCTCGTAATTGCGTAGGCGTAAGACGCCACCATGTACGGGCATTATAATTTCTCAGATAAGTTAGTAGAAAGTCAGAGTTATTGGAATCATTAGGGTGGTGTAGTTTTCCTGAACAATAACCGCACTTGGGTAGTCGTAAGTTGAGTAGTCGTTGCATGTTTGACGTGTTTCGCACCGGAGTGGTAATGGTGGTTGCGTTCTTCATGGTTCTACTTTGTATCTGCATGTGTTTATATATATAAATGCTCCGAATTTATGAAGTTGATTTATATAGTGTTCTGATCTGGAGTTAGAACACGGACCATGTAGATAGCTGTTGCAATCTCAGTTTTTATGCGTAAGCACTTTGTAATGGTGTGTCCCTGTGTACGCAGTTCGATTCAATTTCGTCATCTGATGTTTCTGGGTTTAGTCCTCTGATTACAACTGTTAGTTGTAGAGGTCGGCGTGGTGGTGGTGGTATTCTGACTGTTTTGCGGTAAGCGGAGCAACATGTTCATTTTTGCTGAAAATTTCGTAACTATATTTGTTGCGAATTCTAATTACTAACTTTCTGTCAGTGGATTCAATAATGATTCCGTTGCGTATTGGTACGATTTCTGTGATGAGATCTCGAGGAACGTATTTGGTTACTTACAGCAGCATTTGTTTGACTTCTGATAGCGTAGCTCAAAATTAGTTAACTGGAAAGAGTGAACCGGTGCAGTCGCTGTACTAACTGATTGATCTTCCGGATCCAAGATGGAGACGTTCATGAATTATTGTTGATCTGAGTCGGAATCTGAAGCACTGAGAGTGTGAGTACTAACGTTGTACTAAAGATGATAATGGAAATTGTAGGTGGGACAACCTATAGGGATAGTTGTCCAGGTAGTGATCACCTTTCTCTAATATGTATTGAAGAGAAGGCAGGCTCAGTCTGGCCGTCTAAATATACTCATTGCAGTGAGGAATGGCACAGGAAAATAACGTGAGAAGTTTTCAACATATCTGGTCACTTCGGTCCACCTAGTTATTCAATAGAGGTTCAACGAGTAGTATGTTTATATAATTGCCGCCGCTAAAGTAATGCTATGGGCCCGCAGGGCCACCGTAGCTGGACTTCTAGCTCTGATAAGCTATTTTCGTCCTTCGATATAATTTGAAATTGTTTAGAAAAAATATTAGATTTAAGTTTGAAATGAACCGGATTAAGCACCAGGGTCCAGGCAGCGCCCCAAGCAAACCCCCAGAAAATCCACTTTATATAATTGCTGACAGACACGTTTTATTTATAACTTTAAGGTCTCCAAAGAAATTAAGGATACTAATTTCTTTAACAGCACTTTGAGCAAAATACACATAGATCCTCAGCAACATCTAGTGCTGTTAGAAAATCCAATAAAACTATTTTTTTATATGGCTGTTACTGCACATAACCAAATATTTTGAAGGTGATACAGTGCAACACTCGTAAAATTAGCTGCGACATCTTTGAAAAGATATAGAAATGAGTCAAATGAACAGCAAGGGACTGACAATAAATGAAATTAACGAGACGAGTTAGGTCTTATTATCGGTAACATGTTTCACATTACGGATGATGAACTTGGAAAGGAAGCGAGAGAGAGAGAGAGAGAGAGAGAGAAATATGTGAACAAAACATGAAAGTCGGAACCAGACAATGTCAAAGAAATCGTCTCATTTGATTCGTTGTAAATGTTCGAGTCAAAACCTTTGGCTGAACGCTTTTAGTTAGAACGATACGATATCTACATATAAAAGAGTACTCATGTTACGTTGTAGATACTAGTGGAAGCGTAAGGGGATCTGGAGATGCCCCCGGTCCGTACCCCACCCTCCAAGGGTCCCTGCCTGTCACCGATACAAGTGGATAATAGTTTGTTAAGATTAATAAATGAAGCACGACGATGGTGGTCAGTGATGTAATAGCTGTGCTGTCTCAGGACTGTAATGTCTGGTAAGTATAACTCTCCACAATCTGAACAACCATTCTCTTGTATCGGTTACGACAACTGAGCGACACATCTTATCTTATAATTCTTACCTCAGTTGTTTTAATCAGCAAAAGTAATTCTAATTTATTTTAACCAATGTAATCTGTTGAAGTTCTGAAACAATGAACTTGACTGCAACTTTGTGTCGGGCCCGATAACAGGGTAAATTTAATTCAAACATTTTGCAAGTCTAAAAGCTTGCATGAAGCTTGCTATTGCAGGTATATAAGCTTAGATCAAGCTTGAATGATGCTTACTAATTGAAACCTGTCAAGCTTAGTGCAAGCTGCCATACTAAACGTGTCATAACAAGCGTGAAAAAAGCTTGAAATTATAAGCTTGAACTAAGCTTATCACAAAAGGTTTGAGTGCAAGGTTTAAAAGATATTCTGATCATTATTTGTAGATGATTCCAACGGAACTAAATTTTAATATTGAAAATATAACAATCTATACTGCAAACAACTTATAATTCCAATAAAACATAAGCGCAGCTTAACTCATTATACGTATTGCGAAAATAGAAAACAACGCCATATGAAAATACGTTACCTCTATCATGTTTCTTCTTATTCTTGAGCGATGTTTTTTATTTTTTGGAACGCAATTAATACATTAAGTACTTGAAACGCCCCCAACCCAAGATCCCAAAAGAGGATCACACAGACAAATAGGGTCACCAGGAGCCTAGAGTACCCACGCAACGCATCTAACCTAACCTCTAGCTCCAAACATTTTCTACACCCCAGACGAGCGGCGCAGAAATGCCTTCCAGATTTAAGAATATCTGGGAAAGAGGATTCCAGATCCTTGTGATCGCTGTGAAAAACAATAATTTATATCGAGGGAGGAAATACCGGTAAGGCAATACCTCCAAAATTTTAATTAGATCGTCGGTTCATACTCTGAAGTACCAGCTGGTTCAGATTAGCGATAGATTAAGAAAGAAAAACGCAAATCTTTACTTGGGAAATAATCTCAAACGATAATACGCGTAACGACTCATATGTGACTCATACTGTCTTTACTCACTTCAAAGTCTACAGGGTGGCAAAAGACCATGTCTTACCTTTACCTTAGTAGGGCCCACACCTGTAGTCTGGAATCGCAATTCCTGAAATAAAGACGAACGAACACCAAAGAATGACGGTCGCAACTCAATCCAAACGTCGTGTCATAACGCACAAATGCAAATAATATTTATTCACGCAAATCACATGCTGGAGTCACTTCACATGTCAACGCAGAAATAACCAGAAATTCAATATATAGTTCCTTTCCCAAGTTATCACTTCTCAGTTGGCGAAAGAATCCTGCCGCTGGTCTACGGATTTATGAACCGACCTAATCTAATTAAAACGCATCACTCAAAACGATAGGTTTATCGAAACACAGAAATAATTTAGTATCAATTGCTGTCAACTTCACGTAACGATTAGTAGTTAAATTCCAATGAATATCATGTCAAACATTAAATAACTCACTGCACATCATAAGTATTACTATACACTGTATGAGGATTATCAACTAATGCCTTAAATCGTACCTGGTTAACTGAAAGGTTTTTATACTACGTTCACTGAACATAAACACAAGATTTTCCGAAGAAATATAAAAATTTCATAATTCCAATTTATTACACTGAACTTACATAATGCACGCTTTCGGTTATGATAATCTCATATGTATCAGAACAGAATTACCGTGGAATTGAAGGAACAAACAAATTTGAATGATCTATGTTATATACATTGAATTAATTAGGCAGAACTGAAAGTTGCGTTGTCGAATATAAATGACCATAATTTCTATAATAATTAATAAATCTTGCTGCAATTTCCACAAAGTATTCCGAAAACATTGTTATTTAATTTAGAAAAGTTTTAACACATTATTACTTACAAGCATGAAGTTATTGTCCAAAATACATCGTGCAGAAAGAATCAAGTTTGCGTTATTAACTGCGTGACGTCATTACAGATGATTACTACCTTATACAAAAGACGTTTTGAATAAATCTTGAAAATGCAAAATAAGGTTACAAAATATGACCTTTTATCGGAGAATAGTGGCTGGAGTTTAAACCAATATTATCTAACCATGTCGAATAATTAAATTTACTAATAACATCATATGATTATTGAAATCTAACGATCTGATACTTATAATGTAAGAATTCTGTTAATAGCGGCCCCATACTGAAATTTAGAACATACCGTACATTTTGACAAATAATCTGAAAACCAAAATATTAAATTCAATGAGGTGAAAATTTCGAAATAATGTCGCTGAAAAGTCCTGGTAGCACTCGTATCGGTTATATTCTTCTTACTACGATTTAATATATTTTTCAGGTATGGACGAAATCAGTCACAATATTATCGAAATATATACTAAATTTGGCGTTTATATTTACCACTCGTAGATAGGGCTTAGGAAGTACAGATGACGGAAAGCCCATACGTCCATTCTTCTTGTCATTAAAATTGGAACTGAACTAACATGGCGAGGGAGAGCAGTTCTCCCAGCAAACGGAGAAGAAGGCTGATTCACACCAATCAACAAAAAACAAGTCACGAAGCATTGACTAGGGTCCAATCAAAAATACAAGCACTACATCCAAGCTATTGCTGCGTGATTAACGAAAACCTGGATGGATAACGATTAAAATCCAAAGCAAAAATAAAAACGAAACATACTCAAAGAGACTAAAACCAACCAAAGAGAATGAGCTAAGGAGAACACACAGAAAGAAAACAAAACTGAGACTAAGAAAACAAATGGGGGAGAAAATAGATATAAAAAATGGAACAGCAACTAGGCTGTTATAAACTAATCATAGTCTTTTTCAGCTATTTTTAATTATCATTTTGCTTATTGTCATATTATAAAATTTGAAACGTTTCACATCAAATAATCTTTATACTGCATACCTTCGCTTCAGGCAAGAAAAAAGAAAAAAGGTGCGATCTGTACCTTGTGCTTCCTACAGTGTGGGCACTAGCGTCGAAATGTAGCAACACAACAGTACCAACATGTACTAGGATGGATTGAAATCCCGGTTCTTTTTTTTCGAAATCATCATTGCAGTGGGTGTCAAAAGTTACCCAAACTGGACTGAAAGAAGGCCCGTTTTCTATTTTTTTTTTCTCCTACGAATTCGTCTTTCAGTTGCGCATTTGGATCACAATTTCGAATTTTCTACATTTGGTATTTTTCATCAGTCTCAATTCTCTTTGTGATGAGTGAGTGGATTGTTAACGTTTTAAACTAGCTGGTGTGCTTCTAAAGACGGGACTTACAGAGCTTTTTGGTAAAATGGACTACGGACAACTCTATCCAATGGACCCTGGCGGGAATCGAACCCATCACCACACGCACAGAAAACGAACGTATAAACCTATCGGCTTCACCGAAATCCCATTCTTCGATCATCTCATCCCATTTGCCTTACCTTACAATAGTTATGT
>JAGDQP010032279.1:6452-21416 GCA_022664845.1 Lepisma saccharinum | reverse complement strand
GGGGTGGTGGTGTGGGCCAGCATTAGCAGCACCTGAAGAACGTCTCTACGCAAAACCACCAGTGTGAATGAACAAGGCAAAACTGCTACCAGATATCGCGATCAGATCTTAACAGTAAATTTGAGTGAGTTTCGGCAGCATGTAGGAGAAAATTCTTCCTGATCGATGACAATGCCCACATTCATAGAGCTGTATTGGTGGACGACTTGCTTTTAAATTGGAATTATTGCCCTTTTAGACTGGTCAATGCGGTAACGGGCCTTACTGCTAACTGAACATGCTTGGGACAACGTAGCAAGACGAGTTGTTTCGCGATCACGGCCACCCATCTCATTTGATGCTTTCACAATAGCTCCGCATGAATAATACTGCCACAAGATCTTCTCGCTGCACCTGGCCGTACTACGCAGCATTGTTTTCAGACTTGTATTGCTGCTAAGGGACTATATACCCTATTAAGCTCCATTTTGGAGATTTCTCACTTTATTTTGTTTTCTGATCGTTTTATTATAATTCTGGCTTGTATCCGTTTGTGATATTGCAACCATGATATTGTGTATTTTTCAAGTATAAATGCTGTTTCTTTGCAGTTTTGATTTCGTTGTATACCATACTCATGCATACGTTCCTATGACACCAAGTGTTTCAAGAAATGTATTACCTCTATGGAGATTGCTTCGTTTTGCTTTAATTTTGGACACTAGTGTAGTTAAGGTTCCTGGATTGCCTGATCTGAGTGGAATCAGGAAAAATCTGAATCAAGATTACAGGCTTCAGTGTTCGAACTAGGAATCTGCCAATTACAAAGCTAGAGCTTGCTTCCGCTGAGCCAGACCGTTTGGTAAATTGCATTTCCATTTCTGCTTCAGTTGGAAAAATAAGAAATAGGCGCAAATTGGGAAACTTATGTTGCGAAGTAATTCAAATTTGAAAAGGAAGAAATGCTAAGAACTAATTCGAATTCAACTTCGTAGTGCAGGATGAATGAGAAAGTTTGTTTTCTAAACAACTTAAAGATATAGCATAAAGCATTTAAACATACGTTAATGAGTAATGTTCCAGATGTGGGTCTATCACTCGAAGGTTTCTGGGTAAGGTGAACCGATTAGTTTTACCTCCAATCTGATAGAGATGGCATCCTAAGGAAGGGGCCTAGTGATTAACATTTTTCGTAAACATTACGTTCAATCTATCACTAGCGGGAATCGAGGGGACAGTTGAGGTACTAGAGACGGGTGCAGGATACTTGATTACATGGGACAAGTGAAACTTCTTAGCCACATCTGACAATATATTGATATACATCAGTATTTTTCATCTCACGTAGATTACTTTTCTTAAGAATTCCTTTAATTTCATTTCGTAATTGGAGATTTTCAACATGATATGAACACCCAAACTGCTCACGAAGCATTAAGTTACATATTAACGGAACAATTAATTGACTATTTACACATAAAACAATTGGTACAATATTCATAATTCGCGCTTTGATAAACTACATTTAAAATATTTTTAGCTTTTCTTATTGCTATTTTTTGTGTGTTTGCGTAGCCATTAAAAATATATTGTTTTATTGCTGCTTTCACAAACCGCTTGCGGCTATAATATTATCTTCGTTTCGGCTTTGAATTTGCTTCCAACTGCTGCTGGGATGAAAGTACTGGTATTAGTTGATGAGAACTACAGCTCCGTAGCTGACTGAATATTTAGTTTCATTTGTCATTCCTTTCGCCTCGTTGATTGCTTTATTCACCCTTCCTCTCTTGTTTTTAACCGAGTTAGTAAATGATACGTCACTTTTTCTCGTAAACGTACGTCATTTGCCAGTCTTATAAACCGAAATTCAGGTTAATGATCAACAACGCTTCCACACTAAATTTTTTATGTTCCATAATCGATTCTCTTGTTTAGTTGATTGTTCTAAGATTCAGCAACAAGATAAACACGCTTCTTTCTTCCTTTCTTTCTCTCTCTCTCTCTGTGTATATCATGAAGAACGTTAGTTCTTCGAGTGACTCTGACAAATGAGTCGGTTAGCGGCACTTTATCTATACAGCTAGTTCCGGATCTAGCGAACTATAAGTCCGATTTTGATGTGTGAACTTGCATTTGAAAGCTCTTTGCCATACTGAAACACAGAAAAATATTGGATCGGTAGGACCCCAGGCCTATAATATGAAATCAACTTTATTAGTGCATTCCTCATGAAAACGAATTAAACAGAGAGAAAAGTGTTTATGGAACTAAAACGTTGAACGGTCATGAACCGGAGAATTGAACCCTAAGAAAGAAAATAAATGAAAAGAGAAAGGAAGAAACATAGTTGCAAATAGATAATTATTTTACAGATTTGTTGTTAGTGAATGCTTTAATATTAACGGGGTGATAGATACATTACTAAATACTCAATGAAGAAAGAAAGATGGAATCTTAATTCTATGAAACATTATATTATGTATGTTTATTATTTAAAATAAACTACAAAGGTAATTTAATGCGCCAATGTTCCAAGGTTTGAGCTGTAGTAAATTAAAGTCCATTTAATTCTGTTGTAGATAATAATCAAATGTTTTTTAAAGACATTACAATATTATATTACCGTGGTAGGTGGTGCTAAACTTCTTGTAAAGACGTAACTATATCACAGTCTAATGTTTAACATATAACACATTATTCTTAATATACATAAGAAGTAGATTGATCAGTATATTTACTAGGGTTTGGAATTCAGAACTTATAAGTATAAACTTCTTTACGAGCTGTTTTTATTTTTCTCATATATGCGTTGATATAGTATCATTTAAAAATTTCCTTCTTGCAAGATTTTATTCATTTTCGTTAGGTTATATATAACTATTATCTAAAGAAATCTTCGGAAACACGCTTTTCACAATTCGCTTGTACCTGATCGTTACCTAACCGTAATTTGACAGCAGCTACTACGTTGTAAATCGCCTGCTCTAGGTATTTCTTCAATGCTTTGCTTATCATCGACACTCCTTCTTCTAAATGTTTATTTATCTGGTTTACAAGTTTGTAGTAAGTTTGGCGTGAAACGTTTGTAGCAACTTTGTCCTGTCTAAACAAGCAAGTTTGCTGCAAGATTGTAGCAAGTTTGCAGACTTGCAATATCAACCTTCGTGCAATCTTGCAATGCCAAATCTCGTACAAATTTGGGGACTAACTAGGAATGTTCCTCCGATTAGTGACTACCGGATTCACGTACCGGCAGCGTTATCTGTGGGGTCAGTACTTCGCTAACCTGTGACATGTCGAAACGGGTATAAGTTTTGCACTTACCTAATGCATACTCAATATAAATGAGAGTATCCATACAAATACAGTTTGCGCCGACTGGTAGCCGTGTGGGTTGCTGAGCTAAGCCAGTGAGTCGAAGATCATGGGTTCTAATCCCGGCTGGGGCATGGATGTATATTTTAACTACCATCGCATCCATAATCGTGACGGGCCGAAGTCAAAGTTCCTAAAAATGGCCAGTAAGTTTACCAAGTTTATAAGTTTAGAAATACGGTTTGCAAAATATTAATACTTACAAGTATAGTTTTGTTTAATTGTGTACTTCGTCCCCTTTTCAACGACAAATCTAAATAATATGAAGTATAAATCATATTAAAATATGAACTTATATCTTATGCTATAACTACTTACGAAGAACTTATTTTATTGATGTAGCTTTCTGCTGTCAGGCACACATTTCACTCAATCTCTGCTTTCCTGTCAGTGAATGAAATTATCCTATGAATGCAGGCTGTTAACAATGGAGACTTATTATAATGAAGAAGAAAGTTGAAGTTAATTGTAGTAAATGTTTGCTATGGATATGCATCCATGATAAATTGAATACCTATGAATGCTTTGTGTGTTGAGTATTTTCTATTTGTTGAAAAATAAATTTATGTTGCCTGGTATTCCTGACAACGAATTATGAAGTAATTTTTACGCCAATGAAAATTACTATCCTGCATACAATATGATGTGTACAACAAAAGTATGGAAAGGTAATAATTCAATCTCTCTTCTATAAGATTGTCATAAATTTCTCGTTAAGTAAATTTATTTACAATAGTTTCGTTTGGCAATTTATCATGTTCCAGTTTCTGACCAACATAGGGTAATTTTCGACAAAAACGCTAATTATAGCTGAATAATTTTGACCAGTATTATCGTTGAATGTCTTCAGAAAACAAAGGTATTGTTTTGAATACTGTGATTTTGTTTCAATATGTATATCTTGGCTAGGTAGAAAAAAATGATTTTATAAGTGAATTCGAGCGGTAGATTTAAGATTAGGTCCGATACCAGAAATCCATGAATTTCTGGTCGACTCTAAACTTAAAAGTACCGTAATATACAGTTTACTTTTGTTTCCATGCCGCTGTCCTTTTATTTCTTGGCTCTTATTTAAGCCGTTACGATGAGAAAATTGAACTTGAGGAACCATTCGCAGGTATTCCTAGTTATTATATCATAAAATTTGTTTTTGATGTATTTGCTCATCAAGTTTGACATGTCATTGACAGATGAGAAGTCAAGGGAGCGGTATGGATAAAAGGAACTTTTAATTAATCGGTTAAACATAGAGGAGGAATTCCTAGCTTGCTTGCTTCCTTTCTTATTTATGATTAGTTGAATTGTTCAGTCTGAAGTAGGAGGTGGCTTATCTCCAAAACTGTAACATTTCAGTTACTTCTTGTGGTTAAAAAGTACGATTATATTTAAACAGCTTTGTCAGATTTATAATTTATAAATAAACGTTCTGTTTGATTTCGTGATTAAAGGTGTCACTAATTTGGAAATCCTACAGTTTGAAATAACACTGCTTTACATTAACCAATACTGTATTACTATAAATGTCTATTTTCTTTCGCATCTTCTTGTCTCAATAGTCATTTACAGTTTTTTCGTCGATGCACTGCAATTGAAAAGCTCACGCGAACAACGTTCTAATCAACAAAAATTAAATTTCACAGAACACAGGAGACAATTAGCCATTTCCCTTCGTATTATAACTGTTTCTTTTCAGTTGCCGTCTCTTGAAAAAACTAATACCACTTCTTATAATATGCAGGTGCAACAAAACATTATTCAGTCATTACCTCATTGTTAATAAAAGTGTTGCTTAAAACGTTGTTCTTGTGAACGATTCCTGTGTTCAAAGACAGCGTTTGCAATTTTGAAAATTGATAACACTTAACGAACATTGTTTTATAGAACACTGTAAAATCTATACAACACATAAAATACGAATAGAAACTACTTCTCAATGGAACAGCGTTTTAAGTTTTAGGATTTGTTTAGAAATAGGGAGAAATTTAAATTGATTGAATATTTTTGTTACTTGTTAGAAACTGCGAAAGAGAACTTCAGGACAATATAATAGAAAATAGGATTAAATAATTACCTTTTGATATTCACATCTTTTGTTATACCCAGAAGAGAATTCTTCAATGGAAACGTATCAAGCACTTAAAACCACAAATTGGGCCGCCAAGTCCAATTCAGACGAACCTGCCTAAGCTTAAGTTTTTCGTCAACTTGTAGAAAATTTACAAGGTGCTTCTGCTTGGTTCCACCTTGAGGTGAACCTACGTGATATTGATGTACCTATGTTCCTAATTACCAGGACATTGTTACAGTATGTTGGTTGCTCCATCACTTTCATGTGAATAACGTAATAGTGATTCTAGATAGTAGAGATGCTAGTTAGGTAAAGCAAACAGTACTTCTAGTTGACACCACCATCAAGTAAAAAAATAAAAAAATAAACCAGGTTTCTAGTTATGATTAATAAAATTGTACTATTAATTGTAAACAAAATATATCAACATTGTTCAATGAATTTTCAATAATCAACATTACAAAAATTTAAACTATTAAATCAAACGCAATTTCGCGAAGAAAAATTATCTCGACGTTTAATCGAAATTACACACCAAGTCTTTCGCTCTCTGTTTTACGTCAAACTTTATTAAAAAAATGTTATTATTTGTGTGATTGTAGTGCATGCTAACTAATAATTAAAGACAAAAGTTTATTTATTTCTTTTATAGGCTTAACTTCTTACTTACAGATTATGGAAAAAGGAGGTTCTTATGTTTAAATTATTTGTCTGTTTCATTTTAAGTTGTTGCTACCATGTATCCTTTGTAGAATTGTCCGTTCGCTTTTCTTTCAGATAATGAATAACTTCTGTCACGAAATACTAGGAACTTTGTGATCTGGTAAAGGAATGGGATCTGGATTTATTCTGTCAAGATGAACAGGTTTGCAAGATCCAATCTAATTTAAACTTCCATGTATTATTCGATTGTGTATATTAATGTCAATTCTGTCACTGAAGTAACATGAAAAATGATATGAGTTGGGTCGAAACGAAAAATAGCAAATCAGGTTCTTTGTTACTAGGGTATACATAATTTAGAAGGACATAAACATAAACTCAGCTACTCAGCTACCATGTTCGTATTTTTGGCTGTTTTTTTATAATTATTATTAAATTTATACTCAATGTGTTCCATGAATAATAAATATAACGTAAACATTTCGAATCATATAACTCTAAGTTAGATTTATCAGACGTTCTTCTTTGGAAGCACATGTCATGCGTTTTAAGGCTGGTCTTGACTATTATTTTTTTTAATCTTTAACAGGTAACAGAGAGCAATTCGTTCACGATTGTAGAGTTTCAAAGAACAAGTGATGCATTTCAGGGGTCACAATATTATTTGGAGATGTAGAAGAAATATCTAACTACCACAATATACTGCTACCAGAGATATTCAGGAATATCTAGAAAGAGCATTCATTTGTTTCAGTCTAGTTACCAGTTTCTAAAAGTGAAGTTCTGAAGCGACAATTATAGGTCAGAGATCCATGATTATCATGAAACAGAGGTAATATAACACAAAAGAAACGTGAGATATGAGCTTTTCTGAAATACTAATGTATGTAAGTTATCATTTGGAATATGCATTCATCAAAGTTAGGCTAGAGCAGGTCGCAAATATTAAAAATAATTGTCGATCAAAATGCTTGTAGCAATGGGTAAAGTAAGTTGAGAGTTTTACATACAAATTTACATTTCTTTAATTTGGTTATTATTACATAATTATGTGTGTCGGCGTCTGTTCTTCTTTTAACTTTCCTTTTAAATTTTCTCTCCGGTAACCTTATCCCTAGGAATGACACCATATTTGATGTTATTCAGTTATTTGAAGATAAATTAATAAATCCATTACATTTTGTTATGAGTTAGTATGATTACTTCCTGAAGCAACAGTTATTGCATTTTACCTAGTGCATTACATTGCATGTTCTAGACTTGAAAACACTTTTTCCCGTTTTTCTTATTCATAGAGCGTACTTTTAATCTCAAGAATGATATTTTTGGAGAGAGAGATACTGCGTACGGGAGACGTAGGCGAAAACTAGATAGAAAAGTACGTCTAGAATAGAATATAAGTATTTACATCAAACGTGCATCACATATAACTGCTTGATATAATGTGTAATTCCTTCCTACTATTAGTGGTAACTCGTAATTAGAACTCCATTTCTTTTCATAGTTTAAATTGATGAATTCCAAGTGTCTTATTCAATTTTGCAACCTTTATTATGCAAAATACTCTTCCTTTAGTTTAGTATATTTCTGTATTTTTTAAATGTCAGTATCTCGGATATTCGTATACAATATACTGTTTGACTTTTCCGAAAAATACACATTCATAGTAATGATTCTTAAAACCTTATTAATTCTCAGGTTTCATTGTAGTGCTCGGGGCAGTGCATAATAGGTCTCATTTCAATAATTGCTGAGTTTTTATGTTTTATACCTAATGGTGTGAACTGTTTCCATGGCAACGAAACTCTAATAAATACTGTTTTACACATCACATCACATCGGTTTAACTGACTCTTACAGGACTGTGCATGTCGATTAAGTAGACAACGCTCAATGTTTTAGTCAATTTTTTTAGTTATGTTACAATGTTAAGGTAGAAACCGGTCCCATGATAACGGAACTAAATTAATAAAATCCTGTTAAATATCACCTGAGATGTTTCTCACAAGTCCATATGTACCAGTAAACGCGATGTTCAGGCGTGCAGTCTATTCTGCTTCGTTTGTTTACTACTGGATGTATGATAAATGATTTGAGGAATGTGGGTAAGCTTTATAACCCTCACAACCAACGTTTCGAGAAAATGAGCTTTAATGTAGTAACTCTTTTGTAAGATCTAAATGTACTTCTCATGAATAGTAATACATTTTAAAACAACATGGATTACTCAATATTTAACCAAAAAAATCACAGAGATCCTGTAGCTTACACAGGATCTCCAAACCCAGTCACAATTCTGGATCAATATACGCTATCAAGATTTGATTTCCATCTGCGTAATCAAACCATCAGGATATTTTTTTAAAAATGAACAAAAATAGTTTTGTGAGATATAAATTGCTGCATTTTCATTACAATTCACAATAACACGAGTAGAAACACAGTTTTCTATGTTCTTTCCTAGAAATTTTAACACAAACATATTAGAGAAACATAAATCATAACGAAAGCAAATTAACTTTTCAGACGAAATTTGCACGCAAAGTGGTTGTTAATATAAGTCATTTTTGAACTCTTATTTTCTATCTTTCACACTAATACCTTCTCATTAAAGCTAACACACTTGGCATTACAATAATACAGTATGCGACAAAACAAACAATACGGACATGACAACCATTCTATGACATCAAGATAGTTCAAGTGAACATGCGAAGTGACTTCTTCACTACATATGACATAACGCATATCTAACAGTATGTGCATCGGTACAGCAAGTGTTAAAAATGTGCACCCTCACGTTCCACTTAGTGTTCATGCTTCAACGAGAGGAAAGATGCATCTTCTGTAATTCGCGAACAATGTAAGGCTAGTCATTAGACCAGAAAAATGATTCTTTCAGCATGCCCCAAATGTAGGCATCAATGGCCGTGAGATCCGGGAAGTTCCAAAGGCACGAGAATGCCGTTCCATGTGAAATTAAGTGGACTGCAAAATGTTGCAGAAGGACAGGTAAACTCAGCCGACTTGCTCCATCCATTGTCGCTACTCTGGGAGGTTTCTGGCAAGACAACAGCGCAAATCTCTCAAGAATGGGCCAATTCTGTAACTCATTTTGATGTCCCACTTGATATGACCGTAAATAGTGCTTCAGTATTGTTTGTTTTGCCGCATACCGTACAGAAATAGTAAAACCATGCGTAGGAGAATGAAAGATACCAAATAAATTACGATAGTGAACACATGCGTTTGATTCATATCTGCAATTCTCTTTTTTCTGGTTTTATGTTCAAATACTTTCTGATAAAAGTTCTAGATGTTAATGTTAGGTATATATTGGCAATATGATGTGATGTCCTTTATTTTTAAATGTCTGTATTTCACAAACCGTTATGCTTGTGAGGCAGATATGCTTTTCAAATGTCTGTTAGTCTTCCTTTAGAGACAGACTTATGGTAAGCAAAATGTCGAAAGCAGTATAATTTCCATCTTAATACGAGTAGTTTTAGAAAATCCAAACTTCAAAGTATCTCGAAATAAAACATTTGAACCTCCTCTATTGACAACGTTGTCTGAATACCTTCTCGAATATGTTGAACTGAATTTCAATCATACAACAACAACAACGCATGTTAATGCAGTGTGGTGATTCTTTAAGTCTGCATTCATTTTCCAAAACTGGCAATAAAATTCAAAAAATACCATTGGGCATGAAACTTCAGAACAATGCACATCGTAACGTATTATTAAGGTACTAACGAATCGAATTTTTAATAAGTGTAATGCAACGTGTTGATACAAGAAGAATTTTGTTACTTGTCTCTACAACTTAGGATGCTTCATTTCTAAAGTAATTTAACGAAGAGGATAGTTAAAGGTTTAATCAAGCCTGCAGTGATTTCCAAACTGAACTGAACGAAAATCACAACTTGCAATATCTTCTTTTAGTGTTACGAATGGACAAACCTGATAATTAATCTAAAACTGAACAACCTAAAAGCACAGGCTAATATTATAATAAATTAGGTTGGTTTGACCTTCGCACGCGAAGCCATCAACATGCTCTAAATCTACTTTATAAATCAGTCACAACGAAAAAACCGTCATACTTGTCATCCAGGTTCAAATTTCTCAGTGACACTCATTCTATAAACATTCGCTTTAAACAGAACATGGTACTCTCAGTGCAAAAACATAAATTAGAGTTCGACTCAAAATCTTTCAATGGATATACTGCTAGAGTTTGGAACGAAATCAATGAACACATCAGGGACTCAGGTTCTCTATTATCATTTAGACATAGAATTAAAGAATTTTTATCCCAGCCACAATTCTCTGTGACTTTCTAAACACACAGGTATGCAGATCAACACAACACAATGTTATATCAATATTACTGTCATTATTTTCTCTCGGATTAGTACGTAAAAGTATAGGTAGTATTTTTCTATCTTTTTGTAATCGCTTTCTGAATGTAATATTATATATTTCTTCACTTATAATTGCAATTGATAAAGTATGTTTTTAGTGTTCACTTTTTGTTTTGCAGTGTTCATTTTTTGTTTGTTTTATAGTTTTCAATTATTCATCTTGTAGTGTTCAATTATTTATATAATGCAAATTCAATATTAAATGTTTAAATGGTTGAGTGGGAGAAAAGGTTATGCCTTAACTCCGTCATTTAAAAGAAGAATAAATGAAATGAAACAATACTAATTAATTATTAATACTTTTCCTCATAGTTTCGCTTTAATAATGCAATTTTAAATTTAAGGTGCTCTGCCACCCTTAATTCCCTCTAACGTTAACCCATTTAAAAAGCAATGCAATGTTTTTAACAATTTTCTCCATTACTTTTAATGTTACACACTTCAAATGTTACCCACATCTATAGGAGATACATATCTATGACTGGTATGTTTCACAATTTCAACATACTCAAAAAAATCAGTGTCAGTTTTTACTTTGAGAAAGTGGCAACGTGGCATTGCGACCATTCCATCTGGACACTTGCTGTTGAAATGTTGAAATTGTGGGTGACTTGAATGTTTTACCCTGCTTGCTTCTAGCGATAACACCGCCCGCAGGTAGTGAGCGATATGGTCACTCGACACTACCTCTCTTTAGTTGCTTCATTTTACTTACATAGACAATATGGATATGAACGAAAATATTTTGAGTGGTAAAAGGAGACGAAAACTTGTTATTCTTGCCGATAAAAGAAGAAGATTCGTAAGGGATTTTGGTTACAGGGACATAAGAAACGAGAAGAAAGCAGCAGTGGAAAGTAATTTCTGTATAGCTATAATTATTTTAAATATATTTTGATGAATATTTATCATCATGGGATTCACAATTATTTCTTTTAATGTTATGTATGGCCTTTAGGCATCTACAGCTGAGGCCAGGATAGGGGAGGTGGGGAAAGGATTCAAGAACGTGTCGGCTATTGCCAAAGTTGAATGTGCCATCCCGGCATTTGCCTGGTGTGACTGAGGAAAACCCCTGGAAAAACCTCAGTCAGGATTGGTTCGAGATTCACAAGCAACGCCTTTTTTCTAAAGCTACGGTAGGCGTGGAAGTGAACCATGGTGATATTGAAAATACTGAAACCTTTGTGTTTCTACAGCTAACAACCAATTCTGAACTTTCGAAGTCGACTTGGTTATTTATGTTCACAAGCTTTGAAATTATTCGATTTCCAGTTATGGGCATGGTAAAGTGCAGCATATAAAACTTGGAAGCTTCATAGTGTCCAAGCTAATCATAAAGAAGTTACTGAATTCAAGACTGGAGGAATTGTGCGGAGGATTTACCAGATAGAATGGGAGGGACCGATAATCTGGAAGTCGAATTATAATATTATGACTCTGAAACGGAAATTGAATTGGTTCTTGAATTATGGCTTTTTGGTGCCCAGGTTTAAGCCGGGATAGGTAAAAAAAGAGGTGGGAAGGGGTCGGCCAGATATTTCTAAGGTACCATCCCTGTATTTACTTGGTACGACTGAGGAAAAGCCCCAGTCAGGATGGCTGAACCAGAAATCCATGCCAAGACATCCCGAATGGGAAGACAACGGCCTATCACGGAACCACGACGCTCAGCAATTTGTTTTTGAATTTAATACTATTCAAATTTCAAATTACAAATCTGATTTTTTGTGAAAATGTCTAAACCGCTTTTTCATGCGTCATTAGTATAATAACGTTTATTGAAAGAGGATGAAATGAACTGGACATTTTCCATTTCCTCTTTGAGAGAAATGCTGGAAAGAGCATTTATTGGAGGCAGATCGAACTGAATTGATTTAGGGCTATTGTCCCTGGGCATCTATAGCGCACCTTGGAGCCCCCAGAGAGGAAAGCGAGTCACAAAATTATATATTTCTGAATAACAGTATCCGTCTTTATTTTTAATGTTAAATAGCCAGCTAGCATTACGTTTTATATCCTTCTCGAAAAACTTATGTAAAACATGTAACAATGAGTAATGTTTGCAATTCAATTTCAATCTCAATCCTAATAGGGAGAAAGCTTGTAAAAAAATATGTTTCATTATTATGTCTTAGTCTTGTTTTCCTCATTACTATAAGTGATAAGCAAATCGGTCATGCAATCTAGGTCTACGGTATGCAAGACCAAGACCAAAAGGTTGTGGGGTGGGGAAGATATGCAAGACCATAGTAGTCTTGGTGTTGATCTTGTTTTGCTTATCACTAGAAACGATATGGTTGCGGTACTTTTCAAGATGCAAAAGTGCTTCTAAGCTATACCTATAATATTTCTAAAGATGACATTGTCACGATTTTTTTATACTATACGAGGAAATGATAATGAATATCAATAAGTATCATGTTTTTTCTTCAAAAAATTATATCAAATGTTTGATACCTTTTTACTGCTATCTGGAAAACAAGAATAATTCCTCCCTCGAACAAGCGCGGAGTACGCTCCTGGCTCATAAAATCAAGTAGAAAAAAATTAGTATACTTCATGAAGACATTATAATACTTTTCTAAAATAGTACTTTTGACAAAACGGTAGTAAAATTGATATTAGCTATATTCACTAACCATACTTATTACGACCAGTACTTATCCAAGGGGTAATATGTATACAATTTTATGTGATTACACCGTTCTTGTTTGCCTATTATTAAAACATCACCGCACTCACTTTGGCCAAAAATAAGAAACCACACACTTCTCGATTTCTATGCTAACCATTGCAATTTGCGGTAATTGAACTAAGTCCGTCTGGTATTTTTTTCTCTTTCGGCAGCGTCCAGCTACAAAGTAGGCATTAATCAAGATACGTTTTCAGAAAATTCTTTCGAGCTTCGGCGAGAGGCATTACCTCTAAAATGTTTTATTTATTATTTTCTCAAAATATTCTATACGTCGGATTCACATGATGTCACATTTTGAAAATTGATAAAGAAAGAAGTATTTGAATACTTGGTGCAATTGATTCAGACTACGAAATGTCCCAGGAATTAATTTTATTCTTTGCTACACAGCGGGGGCTGGAGGGTTAGGGGATCGGTGGCAGGCCCTTTTTACACGAAGCCACCATGATCGCGCTACTAGAAACTTTGGTGGCGCTTCTCGTTTTATGTCCCTTTTCACATGAAGCCATCATGGTCGCGCCACTAACCGTGCCACCAGTTCGAAAATGGAGCTGGAAGAAGCAGCTACTATCGTTTATCTGTTCTCACGTTTACATAAACGCCGAAAGTGGAGAAAAAGTAAATGTTGGGTGCATTCATTATTACAAGATCGGTCAACGAAAGGAATATTCTACACGCTTGGAGAATTTTCTAATATTTTCGCAACCTACTAGTGATGATGTACCTTCATACCAAATTTTGCTAGCTTCATCCGTTTAGGCTGCGTATTCTATGAAAAAATAATTTTAGTGGCCATTTTGGTTCCAAGATGGTGATTTTTTTCAAAATGCTGTATACGTTTCCTAAACTACTCTTGATAACACATCTTTTGTGCCAAATTTCGTACCTGTAGCTCAAAGGGTGTTGAAAATTAATTTTGGGGGGGTCCGCCATTTTTTATCCAAGATGGCGTCTTTGGATACTTTTGTAATATTATCGTAACCTACTAATGATGGTGTATCGTCGTACCAAATTTGGTGTTTTAAGCTCCAGTGGTTTAGTCCTATACAACAATGGATTTTGCGGCCATTTTGGATCCAAGATGGCGAATTTTATTTGTTTTGTAATATTTGCTTAATCTACTGGTGATGATGTACCTTCGTACCAAATTTCGTTTTTCTAACTCCAGCCGTTGTAATCGCTACTCAAAACTTCCGTTTTTTAGGTGAGAAATACTAGTTCTTCCAGATTGAAAAGTGATGATAGAAAGTTACATACAAAAAAAAAAAAAAATGTTTAAATATATGAGGATCAAAGCTAAGGATTATTTTCGCATTCTAATACATCACATTGTAGCGAGATGTTTACTGTATGGCAGTGGCCGCCTATCCCGGCACAAGTTTTTCCGCCGAGCGGCCGTAGGGAGGAGGTATTGGGTTCATTTTCAGCGCCCGACCACCTCGACTGCAGTTTTCCAAATTTTTCTTCTGTCACACCAGGCAAATCCTGGGTTGGTACCATCAACTTAGGCTCTGGCTGATACCTCCCGCTCTATGCCCTCCCTTATCCCGCTCTAAGCCTTAGATACCTGAAGGCTATAATTAAATTCAACTTTAACCAAGGTTTTTCCAGAATTTGTTCCTCAGTAGCACCAGACAAATGCCGGGATGGTGTCTAAAAGCTAGGCCCTGGACGACTATCTCACATCATCCTCTACCCTACCTTATTCCGATCCGAGTCTGAAATGCCAAAAGACCATAAATAAATTATAT
>JAGDQP010032278.1:0-21417 GCA_022664845.1 Lepisma saccharinum | reverse complement strand
AAAAAAAAAAAAAAAGTGTACTTACCACGCAGACATTAAGAATTGAATCACCAGCTATGACTTGTTCGCGAACACTAAAATGAACGACAGTTCCTTGAATTCAACACCAATTTCTTCTTTTTATACTTTGAATTTCGCATTAATTGGCAAATAAACTCACAGGAAATTTAATTGATAAACTATTTATCAAACTGACGTTATCTCTCCTTCATTTTTGTTATCATACTTCCGTCCATGAAATTTACGCATTTCGGCGCATACGTGTAGTCAAAGGGGGGAGAAAAGTAAAAGCGTAAATAGCAGTTGAAGCTCAATGTTTGAATGTAGGCTTTTCTGCTTAGTGGATAAGTAAATAGACGCTCTCTTATAGCAGACTGCGTGGGAGCTGCTACTCACATCAAGGACACTCCTCCCGGCACCTTTCCTCCAACTTCTTGAATATTTTTTTTCATTTTTTTCTTTAGGAAGTATGCGTATAGTATGACTGGAGGTTGCGTCTTACGAGAGAAAGAAGAGTTAACAGAAGCGATTCACAGAAATTGCCATGAACACCATTGCATTTGTTTGAATATACACAGAGGATGATTTAAATTCGTATCCTACTATCAACAGTATGTTATTCCTTGGACCACTGCGCATGCGCAAAGGACAAATCTACCAGATTCGGCTGAAAGGGAAGGCTTGTGTCGATATTCACGCAAAGAACCATCATAATTACTTTTCACGTACTTTATGGTAACGTGATGCTTACACGACGAGAAGCTTATATTGTCGTGAGTATGTTACTATATAGAAAACAATTGTGAAACAAAACAATGAAGAATAAGTTTAATTCTATATTTTCTCTATCTTTCTAGCATATCTATTGCCAGAGACTCCACTCCAGCAGGATTTCCAGTTTGGGATTTTAAAGCCACAATTGTGGGGATTAACAGAGTTTCTATCGAATTTAAACAGCATTTTCTTTTTTTAATTGTGGTTGTGAGTTCCAAAATTTGGGAGTGACACAACTGCACCTACAACTCATAATCGTAATAGTATACACTAGTGATTCCTAACCCGGGACACGAACAGGACATGAATCGTATCCCTGGAAGCTACGTGATAAAAATAATGGAGGAGAAAAGGCACATATAAGCAGTAAAATCTCTCCTTTGTGATGCTCACACGGCGCATTGGGGATGTGGAGATAGCGCTCTACGCATTCTCGACCACAGCACATTGTAAGCAGCGGTGGCTAAATGGTATAGCTCTCATCTCTTGTGCTAGGGGTCGTCGGTTCGATCCCTGCTCATGTCATGTGGGCTTTGTAGTGGACAAACACCGTGTGCGTGTTTTTTTTCGGAGTACTCCCGTTTCCTCCAACTTTCTTCATTCCACCAATTTATCTCATCATCCATCTGGCCTAAGCCAAAGTTGCCTAAAGGCTTTACAAATTAAATTCAAATTCGACTACATCACGAAGTTACGTAGGTTGGTTTACCTCCCAAGGTGCCTACAAGTACCATGGTCACTCTAGAACTCAATTTGATAGGTTGAGTGCACCTCAGAGCGCCAGGAATGGGAGTACCGGGATTTGAACGCGGGTCGCCTGATTCGCAGTAGACGCACTACCGTCTGAGCTACGGCCACTCCTACATAATGTCAACAGTAAGACAAGATAACTAAGGTATTACCACAGATAAACTATTATCTGTGGTACTACTCAGACTACGGTTGGTCGTGTGGATTGCACGTTCACATTCTGTTCGCGTGGCCCAGCGTCTACATCTTCACGATGGCTTATTATAAGATGGCGATCTCAAAGTTTGCGAAACAAAAAAGAACCTTTGACTCTTTCTTATAAGAAAGTTAGGCTCCAACCAAACTAATAAAATTTATATTACTGAAAAATCAACGCCCTTGCCGTTCGTTAACATTTCGACTTGTGTAGGAGTTTATTTTAGAACCAACGATGGCACAAAAGTAAACATACCATACATGTCATTACATCCTGTAAATGAAGTCATAATTTTCTATGTGTAAATATGAATATAAATTTAATCGTACATTAACTGACGTCTTATCAAAGAAAGATCGACATAATTAAATAGTATAATGCATTGTTCTCTTCTGCGTAGCTTAACGATATCTTTGCTTTAAAAGGTTACTGTAAGTTATTCATAAATTTTATTTGAAATGAGCAATGTTAAAAAGAACACTAAAAAATCATTAACTAAAGTATACATAGGTTTATATCATTACTGAAGAATGAGACAATAGATACAATATTTACTTTGAAATCACTTGCAAAGTCATGTTCCGAATGCAGCCACACAACGCGGTGTTTGAACATATTGTACACTTTGATTCATATTAAATGACCGCTGATTTTTTTTTAAAGTCTGAAAAGTTATTTGATGTGGCAACACTGAGCGAATTTTAATTTGTTCAGATTGCTACCTAGCTTTTTCAGTGTTGCCATAGTCTTCAAGTTTTTAAATATAGAAAACTTTCGATGTGTTATTTTGAATGTATCTGAGTGTATTGGATTGAAACTCTACAGGAGTCAATTACCGAAAAAAAGGGTCTATTCTTGGAGACCACTTCAAACGGACAGATGATGAGAACTATACATCCCAGTATGCTGCTCTGGTTTAAGCAAGAGAACTGCGTTTCGGGAGTATCCTAGTTAGAATACCGACACTACACACTAAATCAAAAGAGCGGAATTTTCACCCTTTTTAGAGCGAAAAGCGGGACCACTCCATTTCGAGCGGAATTTTCGATCGAAAAAGAGTGGTTTCTAACAAAACATTATCGCGTTGAATGGAAAATGTACTCTTTCTAGATGGAATTTCGCTCTTTTCGATGTAATTTATTTTTTCACTCTTAGAAGAGTGGTTTACTATTGAGTCGTCAAAGGTGAAAGAGCGATTTGGTGCTTCAATTTCTCATCGTTTAGGAGTGACGTTTCTCATCTTTGTAGACCGGTTTGAATTCCACTCTTTTTAGAGCGATTTGCAATGCATCATGGGTATGGCAACTAGTCAACATTGGTCTTCGCCATTTGTAAAAGCAAAGGTTATCGAAAGACTAAGCTATACTGTGAAATTTATAGCGTTATGTATAGTTAAAAATGAGAAAACAGAACTTTAAAACTTTTTTATTAGCAAAATACACCAAAAAACGTAAAGTAAGATATGTACGTACAAGAAATCTTTCAACGTTGTAATGAAGTACCTGACGAGACGAAACAATCAATTCCGAGGACGCAGTCTCGTAGTTGGACCCTTGGTTGAGGGGTTAACGCGTTGGATAGTTGATCGAACGGTACCGCGCTCAAATCTCCTCCAGGTTTAGCTTTATTTTACTCATTTTCATTCACAAGTACAGTACTTTTCTTTTTAGTGCATATGAATTAATGCTCCCTTTCGCACTTTTGTACATTTTATTGCGTCGTTTTCATGTTCACAAGATGTAAATAGTATCTGAATAGATAGAAATTAATCTATACAAATACAATATCTAGGTTTCCATTGAAATGGACTACCACAGATTTTCGCTCTTTTTTCGAGCTGAAATTTTTCATCTTTGCTCCGATGAAAATTCGCTCTAAACGAGCGGTCACTTTTTCCGATCGATTTGAGCGGAATCCGCTCTTTTGATTTTACTGTGTAATATAATTTTAGTGGTTTGTTTCGTAAACGGTTTAAAACTTTCCAATGGGATACAGCAGCTGATACTTACATCCGGTCTTGGAGTGGAAATGAATTGCATCCTATGTATGGCATCTTTGGCGCAGGCCGGGATAGAGTAGTGAGTGACAAAGAGATGAAGTCGGCAAGCATCACATTTCCCAATAATGACCAAAGAAATAGATTCGTGATTACCGTTAAAACAAGCTTGATAATTAGATTAATTACAAAAGTTTACAAAGCGCGTGGTGTTCCTAAGTATATAGTCAGTCAGTCACATAACGCTGCTCAGGTATACATAACTGTGTAACAACTACAAGAAATCGTCTTTTTAAATACATTTCTGTTTGGAAGTAAAACATTAACTAGTCGGCGCAAAAGTCCCTTGAGGGCCCTGGCCTTTCAGACGGGTTTATTACATTCAGAGGCTTACATATTCCTTCGTAGCTGTGTGTTTGATTCTCGTGTCCCCAGTCTTCCACCTCTTTTATTCAAGTAGCTCCCTGATTGTTCTCACGATGCTGGTTCAACACCGAAATTTTGAACCCTCGCAGGGAATCGAAGCAGGAACCACTCGTACTAAAGACGAGCGTGCTCCGCCTCCGACTAGGCCACACAGGAGGCTTTTCAAATAAAAATAAAAAGCTAGTTTGTATGGGGCCATTTGTGTCATTTTGACTTCGGCCCATCACGATTACATGAGTGCAATGCTGATTAAAATCCACATACACCCACGCCCCAGGCGAAATTCGAACCCGTGACATTAGAGACGATGGCCTAATTCGCTCTTGGAGATAAAGATATTTTTCAAAATAATAGAACAGTCATCGTCCACAATGAACATATATTCAAACGCAGAAAAATTTGGATTCGATCACATTAATCAGTGTGCATGTAGGATTAAGTTTCACTGTAAATTAACACCTACAGTAAAGTTCAAAAGTTCTCCAGATGAATTTTCAAGTGGAGTGTATGTACATATTTATCTAATGTCCTAAGACAGCAACATGAATCTAATTTTTAGTATTTTATACAAGATTCGCAGATGGAAATTCGGTCCATGAGGTTTTTTTGCGTTAACTCGTGTGGCACCCATACATCAAGCTTCTTTTTGTATCCAGCCTTATGCAAATGGTTCCACACGGTTTTTTGTGCAATGTTTAGCTCTTGGGCAATCGAAACAGTGCTTACATGACGGTCGGACGCGACAATGTCCATGATTTTATCGACATGTTCGACACGTGGCCTTCCAGTGCGTGGTACATCTTTGACGTCAAAATTACCGGCACGGAATCGACGAAACCAAAATTGCGCGTGATTGGCTGTTACAGTATCAGGACCATAAACACTATTCACATTTGCAGCCGCCTGGTTTGCGTTTTCGCCTTTATCGAAGAAAAACTGTAAAATATAGCGTATTTTCTCTTTGCTAGTGTCCATTTTGACGCGCGCTCACACAACACTGAGTCAACTCATCACAACTATCTGAACAGTGTTTGTAGTACGCAATCTCATCGTTTGAACGCCATCTCGTTGAACCCGATCGGACTTCTACAACGCGAGATACAGATCACTGAAGCCATCTATTGGCAAAGTAATGGATTACTTCTTACTACACCAGCTGTATATATATCAAGGTTTGGAGACAATATTACAAAGTCATATTCTAGTTTTAATTGGACCAGTAAGTTGTTAAGTGTAATAGCTAATGGCTTTGTATTCAAATTTTCTTTCCGATAGCAGTAACATAAAATCAAACTGTCATGTGTTAAACATATGTAGTTCAATGGTCATATAAATCTAAGGAGTGAATCATAAAATATTTCAGGTCAGTTATCTCACTACCAAGATATTCACAATATATCCCGTTTGGGATTATAAAGTGTAATCTAACCAAATTTCATACGCAACACAAATTCCAATGGTTCAACTTTAAACCTTGTGAGTTTTATATTTACAGGTTTCCCCACTATGAGTGGAATCTAATGTCGAACGCATGGCTATTGTTGCACATAAGGATCTTTCCTTCCCACTGACTAAATGACTTATCCATCCCAGTGTTAATTTGGTAGATCTGACGAAATATCCGGGTGCCTGCCTGTCTCGGGTTTCGAACTGGAGACTTCCCAATACAGATCACAATCTCAGTGAGCCAAACAGTTCAGTCTCTCGTGTGTCTATAAATAGAGTATATAATTATTTTTAAAAAAAAATTAAACGTACGTTTCTTTAAAAAAGACTTCACTCCTTGACCTAATTGCAACTTTTCATTGTGAATATGGCTTATTGTTCCACCCCTTACTAACCATGCTGTGTGAGTCAGCATGCTTTTATATAAGTGAGTGTGTGTTTGCAGGAGCATATGTGTTGTGCCTGGCACAGCTTGGAAGTGACGGACGAGGAGTAACGAGGCAACAGCTCTTGAAAGGACGTTGGAAAGACAACTCGAGGAAAAACCCCTGATTCTCCTTGCTTTGTATATCGGTAGGTGACGATTACGAACGAACGAGTGAGATGCCTGCACACCGTTGCCAGGTTCCGAAGCAAAAATATTTGTGGATAACGATTAGGCCGCCTTTTCATGTACGCGTGTGCTGTGCTTCCAATTTCTTTAAGTAGCCAATAAAATAAAACTTAAACATTTGATTCAATTGGCTACTCAGCCAAATCGCAAGCAAAGCACGCGACTAGAGAGTGTATGAAAAGCTGATCTGTAGAGGTACCTACCTTGAAAATAAGATAAAAAATACGCAGAGTAAATGATTCCCATGTTAAAAACTAAATTCTTTTTGTTTTTTACCTTTGCGTACGAATTTAAAGGGAATGTATTATAGAAACACTTGTTTATTTTAGTATGATACATGTGACTACTTAGACACATGTGATACGTGGGACTACTTAGACTAGCGAATAAAAAAAAAAAAGAATTTTCATATTCTGATGTCTTCATCGTGTAGATGCTAATTATTTCGGTGCAACTACACAAACTTTTTTATATTCCTGGCAACGCTGGTGTCTGCTTGAACACGTTTGCGTTCTACTGATGAACTTTTACTCATTTGGCATTGATAATGATTACCGAGCCATCTGTCGAATGTGTGGCCAACTTCCTTCAACTGCTGCATCTTCTGTCATTCGTTTCCGCTGTCCTCTCTTTCTCAAAAACAAAAAAAAACAACAACTCGGACTGCATTTTTATTGCAATTTTACATCATAAAAGGCTAAATTTAGCTCCACAACAAAGAGACATATTGAACGACTTCGTCCAATTCAATTAACCAATGCAAAACGACAACTGATGTTACAATTTTGTAACTAACAATACTGAGCAAGGCCTTAAAAATGTTATTTTCATCATTAAAATCTCAAACAGGGATGATAGGTTTGATCAGTTTCAAAATAGCTGTACATCACATACAAGTGAACGCGTCTAATTAATTCTCCACAGTGTACATGTGCAGTGTTATATACCGTATTTGCCCTCAATTTATTAAAAAAAATCAATTTCGTCTTCATAAAATAAACCCATTTTGTTACTGTATTTCCGTATTTGTAGGCGCTTATAACATGAACAAATCGTAAATGTAGTTTGTCCGGAATATCGTTTATCCGGAACGGCTCCAGTCCCAACAAGTCCAGATAAACCAAAGTTTTAATGTACTTTAAAAGAATCCTAATTTATTCTTCAACGCCCAAAATAAACAGGATCTAATTCGCTCGTTCATTCATTCGCTCTCTACGCTTGAATTTGTTGGAGCAACATTGCCATTTCGTGCAACGAATACATTACAGACATACAGTGCTGCCATCTAACGTTAAAACCAATAATGGTATCAGTTTGTATACTATCTGTGTAAAACCTATGTCCTAAACAGTTTGTTTTCCTCTTCTTTACCGACTTCCAAAGTATTCATTTCACGCTTACTATCCCCCAGCCCTTCTTCACTACATATCGTTTGTTTTCAATTTATTTTAATTTTTCTTCCTCTTACATATACATATTTCGTATGTTTCCAATTTTCTTTCATAACCCTTTCGTAGATTCCGCATTTCGGCTACATATAACACTATCCTTCACATGAAACGCTGTTTCCTCATCGACAAACAGAACATTATTCTGTTTACTAAATGCTTCTTTCACCACCGCTATTCGCTCCTATATTTCTTTAAATTAAACCAGATGAATCAACAACAGAGGCGTTTCTTCTACGTAGGAATCGAGGAACTTTTTCAACAGTCAAAGCAATATACTTACTTAATAAAAATAATGTTTTGTCATGAGAAAGAAAGTAAAAGTATGAAAAATGCATGTAAAGAATTCAGTTAAATATGGAATGGCAACACTGAATCAAGTGAACTAATGTACTACCATCTACAGGGAAGAAATCAGGATATACTAGATTTGATAGACTTACTGTTCCTACATTTTATAAATAAACACGAATCGCTACTGATCAACAATCTTACTTGCTAACATTGGACTTAATATTTTGCTTAAAAATAGATTTTTAAAAAACTAGAAACCAAAAAGAATGTCTTGCATGTTAATAAAATGACAGTGGAGATACGTGAACTAGAATTCAATTGTTCATATTGGGAAGAGAAATCTTATTGTGCCTTTCAACATAACTGGAATTTTAAAATGTTTGTAAAGTTTGACACGAAATTTCCGTCAAAATATTACACTAGTTTGTAGATATCGGTCTAATCTTTTTCCCTTTTAAAATATATTTTAAACAATATAGACTGGACATGGTATGCTGAGAGCAGGATTGCCCCCTTCCCGTTCAAAACAAATTGGGATAAGCTATGTAGCGGAGTCAGGGGGTATCAGTACTAGGAGGTTTGGGGTACTTCTACGAAAATATTTACCATTTAGGTTTAAAATTTTGTTTTTAAGGCTATCCTAAACTTCTGCAGTTAAAAGATACTACCGATTTACCAAAGATAAATTGTACTATTTCTTATTAATTAATTAGGCTAAGGAAGACCTTTTCATTAACAATTTCAAAATTATCCACCTTGTGAATAAGAAAGGTTGTCAGGAGAACCATTTTATCAAGGATTCTTGAGATGTAAAATTAATTTTGAATTCAGTTTCTAATTTTTATTTACAGACATTTTTTTTTCTTACAATATCTCTAAATGCTTTGTTATTAATTGCATTAATTAATTTCCCTGAAAGGTCTTTCTAATAAATTTAAACTTTTAAGTAATTCTGAAAACAACTGTGTCTTTTTAAAGTAACAGACAGAGGTAACACACACACACAAAAAAGAAAAATAATAAACTTTTTTCGTCAACTCAAGAAATAGGCGCCATCTTGTGCTCATTCTTGTGTGACTATGAACTGAAGAACAGGCGTAAGAGGAACTAGATTGCAAAGAACTGCATCATGCGTTACGACTCAAGAAATAAATATAAAAGAATTAAAATCATAATTTACTGTCTCATAGAAACAACAAAAAGATAAGTTTTTAGGCCCATATGATTAAAAAAATATCGAATAATATAATATTCTCTACGCTTCAACTATGAAGGATGAAAATAAGAGACAATCTGCGTCCCGATGGACATTGCATCGGGACAAGGGACATCAGGACGAAGATCGGGACCGGTGGCAATCCTGGTAGAGAAGTACGATTTACTCTTCATAAATTCTCATGATATAGAAAGCTATTTCTGAAAGCTTATACATGCATAGATTGAATACGCTGAAAGTCACTGCTTAAACTTTCACATGACGTATAATGGTGACCAAAACATTTCATACATAAACTTTTGTAGTGGTGATCAGCATATTTGCTACTTTGGGGATATGTATACACAATGTTAGCATCCCAATTGAAAATAACAACTCTGATAAGAATAAGCTCCAGAGAAAAAGAGCGATCTGTTATGCTTCTTGATTCATGAAGAAGTATAATTTATTGGCATTTATCAGGGAATGACATGACAGAATAGAAACACTATCTCTGCATGGGTGGGACTTTAAATTTTATGAGCATATTTACAAGGAAGAAAAGAAAAAAACTTGTGCATTAATTTTATATAAACAACCTGATTCGTATGCAACCAACCGTACTTCGGAGTGAACCATATTGCATACACACCAGACAATAAGTAAAAAAAATGTTTATCAATATTATTTTATCTTTAAGGTCTGACTTACATTAGCCTGCTTAAAAAAACACTCTTAATCAAAAACAATATTGTTAAACGGATCATTAGTTAATGAAGTACCCGTCAAACGGATACTAAACAGTAAACACTGTTTGATATAATTAATTACTAAATATCCAACAGGTTGAAACCGAATCATAATGAACATAATTATTTTACCTCATAAAGCCAACTCGTTAATACACTTACTGAAGATTTCAATACTCACAATAAGTACGTGACCTCGAAGGTGGTCAAGAGGTTAGTGAGCTCGCTTTTTGTGCCAGTGGTCGCGGATTCAATTCCCGCTTTGGTCCATTGAACGAAATGGCTCGAAGCTCACTTTACCAAAAACTGTAGTCGGCCGGGTAGCCGTGCGGTCTACGGCGGTAGGTCAACGACGAGAAGGTCCCGGGTTCGAGTCCCGGCAGGGGCATGGGTGTAGATTTTAATGGCTAAAGGGTGAATCGTGACGGGCCGAAGTCCGAAGTTACTAGACAGGCCCATATAAAAATAAAGTTTACCAAAGATTTTACCAAAAACTGTAGGAACCGTCCTTAAAAGCTCACTAGCTCATTTAGGACGTTAATAACAATTCACTAATTAAGTTTTTAAAAGTATACATGAAATCACTGTGGCACACCCACAGAGTGTGAACACGTGATATTACTTACTCTATGGCTTACGAAACTCGAAAGTTCATCGCCGCAGAAACAAACGTTCGCTATTAGGATTCTGTCCTGGGTAAAACCAAGTCATTTTTCATCACGAATTCCTTCTTGTGGATGATCCTTTCTAACATTGTCCTTCCAGTGGTCTTCCCAACGGCCTTTTTTCATCCGGCTTTCTAACCAAGATGGAATATAATCTTCGTTTTACCCCTATCCGAGCTATATGGCCTGCTCACCTTAGTCGTCACGATTTCATTATGCAGTCTCCTCCATTCTCCAGTCGGCTCATCCCATATATTTTTCTCAAAACCTTATTTTCAAACTCACGTAATGTATACTGAAAAATATAAAAGTGCAGAAAACTAATGACTCTTTTAATATCACTGTCTCCGCCTGTGACGCAGGCTAGTGTCTCAACTAAAACAAAATAAATCTGATTTCAGATTTGAGTCAAGAAATCTTGGTTAGTCAGCCAGTTTTGTAATTTGTTTGAGCTATACAACATTTCTTTGTAATATTTATTCACTTTATTCACTCAGCTTATGTACGCTAGCAAATACATAAAAGCAGGCAGAGAGAAACTGACTTGAGACTGAAATTTAAGAACTTCCATTTTACAGGGTAATTTGCAATCTTGTGGCGTTACATTTTTTTTCTTGCAGAATTTGTGCACTATGTGCACTCAGGTTAACGACGGTTAACGTCTCTGGTGTCACCACAACCTTTTAAAATAGAATTTCTATACTATCTGCGCTTCTGTTAAATTGCACATATCACAGTATTTTTTTCGCAACGATTTTCATTGCTTTCCTCACCTTCACCCACACCAAATGTGAAACCTGAAGTCAAAACATTTTTTTGTCACGGTATATACTATTTTTATATTTCAGATAGCATGCAAGCTTGTAACAAAGTTGTCAGTAACTTGTTTTGAGTTTGTCAAACTTGATATTGTGTTGAACTCGATAAACAAGCATGAAATAAATTAACCTAATTCAAGCTTGTTGGAATAAACAGTTTTGCAAGGAAGTTTGTTAAACTTGAAATTGATTTTATTTTATTTCACCGTCGTCTCACGGCAATGAAGTCCCATCATGTGTCAGGGATGTTTTCGCCGTAAGCTAATTTCTGCCCACTCGCATCCTTTTTTTTTTTTACAGGAATATCTTGCGATCTGATAAATAGTGCTTGGAATGCAAACTATGGGGAGTGGTTCAGTGGTCTGGTAACTACAGCATCGGATCAGTGCGCCAATGGTTCTAGGCTCGATTCCTCTCCAGGGCAACATTTTATTTTTTAAGAAGTAAGGTTTTTTTTGTTTATTGTCCTGTCAAGGTTATTTTAGCCTTTACTCTTGTAAACTAGACTGCTTAATTTAAATCTGTTTAGACCTTTTACACTTCACTGGCTAAGTTTGCATCAAGCTTACAGCAAGAATCAAGCAACTATTGTTTGATACCCTCCAAATACTATACAAAACTGCATTTATTGCGTTTTGGCCGAAACTAGACTGGATAATATAGTCCCTAAAGCAACGATCTCCAACAAAAGATGGCAGCATTATCTCCGTATATGTCTAATGTATTCTTATCATTGCACGAAATTTCCTTGTTGCTCCTACAAATTCAAGCCTATAGAGTTCGAACTTTCAGGGAAGAAAGTTCATAACCAATTCAAGGGCATGATCGATGCCGATTTTTAATTTTCGTTTTCCTTCATTATTGCAATCGCTTCATTGTTGTTGTGAATATCGAAACCTTTATAACAATGAAGCTCTTTCAACAATGAACAAAAAAGAAAATTAAAAATCGGCATCGATCATGCTCTTGAATTCGTTATGAACTTTCTTCCCTGAAAGTTTGAACTCTCTAGGCTTGAATTTGTAGGAGCAGCCTTGAAATTTCGTGTTACAGTGAAAATACATTAGACATATACGAAGGTAGTGCTGCCATCTTTTGCTGGAGATCGTTGCTTTAGATTATCCTTAACGCGTTTCTAGCTCTCAGTTACAGAGTTTATGCTAGAAACTTATTTGTGCTTCTATGTTATATCTACAGCGCAACAAGAATTGGAATTAAACAAAGTTAGAACTCAAACATTCGATTATAAGATCATTCGAATTTTAACAACAAACAGACGAAAGGATAAATAAGCGTACCCTAAACGTTTATATTGAACAGCGTTATTAATTAGTACATAAAAGCTCTGTCTGATCTCCATCATACAGCCTACAGGCAAACATTTCATGAGTCTTGTTAAGCCATCAATGAGAGCTACATACACGCAACTCACACGCAAAAGGAACAAAAAAAACAAAGTTGTAGCAATAGTAGAATATAAGCATGTAGTAAAACAAATGGGCGGGGTTCAGCTCCACCCATTTCGGACACGCCCCTCAACTCGTGCGCAAAGCCTAACAACACATACGTAAATGGGCGTAAAAAAAAAAATCTTTACACACGCAACGGTATGCTTTCCCAGTTAACCATGTCTGGGGTGAGAAAGGTCAGTTTTCATAAAATGAGATGCAGGTGCTAAGAATAAAATTAAAATAAAAGAATAAAAAAATAATGTTTCCATTTCTGTGTTGAATCGCGCATGCGCTACATGACTATCCCGTTATCATATAAACAAGCAAACATGAAGGATAACAAAAAAAAAGTGCAGAAAAATTGCATCGTCATGTCTGCTGAAGGTAAAACAGGCGTACAACTATCACACAAGAGGGAGTCTCTCTCTCCAGGAAGGTGTATAAGTGTTTTCTTTGTTTATGACATATCCTTTGTGAGGCCGATTTATCGAAACAACCAATAGGGAAACAGTGGCGTGGCCTTATCTTTCCTCACCCCCACCCCCCTCCAATCTGCATACTTGATTTCACAAATATAAAAAGTACTTGGTTTTCAACTACACTATCGTACTGGCAAAAGGAAACACTTTCATCAAAGCAGTCTCAGTACGACCATTAGATTTTTTTTTTTACTTGAGAAAATTATAAAATAAAAAAAAATAAGAGAACTCATTTTCGCTAAAACAAAATTATAAATAAACTGAATGTTACTATGACAACGAGGTTAGGTATGGTATCTGAAAATTGTCTTTACTCCAAGCACTTATAAAGTGACTGTATATGAGAGCGCACCCTCATGCTTTTCTTTTTAGTCATGCATAAACAAAATTATTTTTATTTTTATTACGAATTGTTTAAGAAAATATGGACTTGCTTGGAAGGTTGATCAAAATAACAGGATAGAAAATGTATGTAAAGTTAATACTGTGGAGAGCTTTAACATATTCAAAACTAGACAGAAAAATCTCACCGTAATTGAGCTATTCGAAGTGACCATATGTAGTCGAATGTAAATAAGTAATACAATGATATTATAGCAGTTTTCAAATTCAAATATTAAATAATTGAACTGAATTTATTATTGACCTTTAGCCATCTAAGTCTCAGGTTGGGATCGGGGAATGGAAATGTTGTGAGGTCTAAGTTGAACGTACCATCCAGGTATTTGCCTGGGATGACCGAGGAATAACCTCAGTCTCTGGATTTGAACCCAGCATCTTCCGAATGCGAAACCAACGTTTCACGATGCGGATATCATGCCGAAATTAAGAGACCATCGGGAATCAAACTTGGGACTCCTAGCCCGAAAGTGAAAACGATTACTATTTACCTACGCGGGAGTTTTCTCATTACATACTTAACACTAATTTCTTTCCTTTTTATATGCATATATTTTCATACAAGCCTCAAAACAGTACGCATCACGTGCTGCAAAAAAAATGTACGAATACTACGACAGAAACTTGCCACAAGCAAAGTAATTACCCCGTTTGAGAAGAGTAGTGATGCTTTCCGTGTCGAAACCGCTAACAGACCGCAAGAAGAAAAATAAGTCTTGAAGTAGGAATTTCCAACCAATACTCACTTTACGTGTGAATGTTTTGTAACCAACCAATTATTATCTCTCGACCTCCTTAGAAGAATTCTCTCACTTGTAAGAGGTGTTTTTGTTCTTAACCTTCATTCTTATAAAACTGAAACGACATGGAATGCAATATTAAGTTTCAATCATGTAGACCCTCATCATATACGTCTCATCCATCAATGTATGTCAGTATTGTTAAACATGAGGATGCGCGTATTTCCAATGATGCAAGAAGACATCTTCGGGTTACTCAAAGTTAAAAACAATATTTCTGCTTCATTGTTAAGTGACAACCATTTATATTATCTAATGTTTTAATTTGTAATTTTTTCCGATTTAAAACTTAGAAAATAACATCTATAACAATATATAACCACTGGCGTAACAGACCTATATGTCCTAAGCCTGCCCCAACGCTATCTGTCCGCAGTTGGTGGAACTGCGTCCACCTGAGTGACACTGCGCCACCTGGCCACGAACAGGCGTATCAGGGTCTTTCTAGACCGAGTGTGGCCGTCTTTATTCACGTGACTCCCCAGTTTTGCCTCACGACGCTGGGTAGACGCCGGAAAGTGGGACTCCCGCCGGGAATTGAACCCGGGACCACGCGGACATGAGTCCAACGTTCTAATCATTAGACGATGGAGCTCCTAGAAAATAAGATCTGGAAGATACATATTTTGCAAGAAAAAACAATACATATATCACCCTTAAAGGAAATATAACATCTGTAATAATCTGTATATGTGAATATCCTACAGTCAGATAACACAAATTTGTTTACTGTTGATGTGCAATAGATACCAAAGCTTTGCAATTCCTTTAGAACTACAGTCACCTGTTCGGCAGTGTCAGATATCGTGGAAGATAAGTTTTCATCTTAGCAAAGAGCACTTATCATCATCATCTTGCACACACAGCTGTTCGAATTCATCTACGTGTCACAAGACACGAAATTCTTGTCCTGCCATCTACGAGACGATGATAGAAACAGGTATAAAATGACACTCTCACACAGTTAAGTTTATAACCCAAGTTGAAGGAAGCAATTTTTCACTGTGTATAGAACATGACACAGAAATTTCTTTATATGTGCTGTGATGAAAATTAATAAATATGGGGGAAAAAACGAAAAGTGCAGAAGATTGGATAAAACTGTTTAGAAAAAAAAAAAGAAACCCCGGAGGTACTCGAGTAGGAGCAATTTGTTAAATAGCGAATTAAAAGAGCCTCTCAGACATTTTGTTACTTAAAAAATATATAAAAGTTGGGAAGGGTAAGCACACCAAATAAGTCAGACAAGAAAAATGATAAAAAGGAAACGGGGGTGAGACCTCCTTGCCACCAGATGGCAGGAAAAGCAAATTCAAAATAATATAATGAAAACTAGAAGAAATAATACATTTTTCTTCCGCAAGGGTCTTTATTAGACAAAATAATCGCATAAAAGACGAACCGCAGACTGGAGGGGAGAGACAAAAAAAAAAAGGTTGTCATAATTCTAACTAATACAACACAACTCTTTAGGGAAGACACCAGCTGACAGGAAGAGGCTGTTTAAATTAACTTAAAAATACAATTTCCATAGATGAAACAAAAATGCACTCCCATCGCCATCTAGAAGGGCAGAAGTGAATGACAACACAGCTACACGCAAACGTGGCAGAAGGGAAACAATCAAACCACGCGAGGGTCTCACTGATCTCTGAAAAAGTCCAACAATCCAGTGGATAATAATGCTCTTGAGAAGCAATACATTTTTATCAATAAGAACACAGTACATTGTAACTAAATGGCAATAATCATATTGGTAGCAGGTTTGATTGCAAACCAGAAATCTTGCAATATTACTCCCTTCTACTTTTACTAGATGGCTCTAACCAGGTCGGCAGCATTTCGTGATCTCTCATACTGCACTGAAAGGTTGTGGATACCAGGAGCGTATCCTGTGGTCTATCTAGGCTACCCCAGCAGCCTAAGTTTGTGAACAAATATTTTAATCTGAACAAATGATATTCATTTACATGAAAGGGAAGCCCGAACACCTATTATCATCATCATTAAAGTTAATACTATGTGTGACTTCCATACCCTCTTTGTAAATCTTTTGGCAAGCGGAAGTCCAAGCTGTAAATCCAGAATACGCAACTGATGGATTGACTGCTCAAATGAATTTGAAGATATTTTGGTATATGTTGTCAGAGTCGTAGCCCCGAACTTCTACCAATTCTCATCGTCTGTTCATTTTGCCCTCAAACATTAAAAAATTAGCATATAAACATTTAAACAAATGGTCTATCACATAAATTGAGTTTACATCAAACAACTTGATTGGCATTTCAGAGAGATCCATGGCAAAAACTACTCAGCCTCCCACCAAAATCAGTCAGTTTGAACTTACAAATATACGTGACTGGTACAGACCAAGCAGTCGTGGCTCAGTGGTATAAAGTTCGCTTAGACTCGTAGGTTCAATCCCAGCGGCCGACCATCCGGATTGAGAATTTTCCTAGTTTTTTTTTCTCAGTCGCACCAAATGCCGGGATGGTACCTTTAACTTAGTCCCTGGGTCACATCTTCCCGCATTTTCACCCGTATTCTATACCGGCCTGAGCCTTAGATGCCTAAAGGCCATATATAAAATTCAAATTCAAAATTCGATTGGTGCAGCATTTAGTTGAAAATCCCGAGGTATAGGATACAATTTGAAACTACAGTCATATATACAATGTACATGCATCAACACACACACACACACAGAGAGAGAGAGAGAGAGAGAGAGAGAAAGAGAGAGAGAGAGTTAAAATATACATATATACAGGGTGTTGCAAAAAGTACGCCCTGAACATGGTGTGTAATCTTACATTCTTGTAACAGTAACGTAAGTTATACTAACGTAATAAGTCATACGTAAGAAGGTGAAGGAAATGCCGCAATACACCACCCACGAAGAAGGACTTCCAGCAGAATGAGGCCACTCCACATATTCACAGTGAAAATCTGACCTTCTTCGAGGAATTCTTCACGTAGGGCAGTGGTAACCTGCCTTTACCTATCCTGTCAGAAGCCCAGAACCTCACAATTATCTATATTAGGCATTGTAAATGAACATTACCGTAATTCAGTCCGGTACCACGCACACTCTTCCTGACCTGCGTACAAAACATTGGAACTGCTCTAACTCCAAATCAGTGTGTTCCTATGGTATGCATAAATCATTTACAGCGCAGAGTACGTCGTGAATATTTAGGACACCATGCAGTTGCATTAAGAACGGTCAGAAGTCAAAGACTTCAACACTTCAAAACTTTCGGTTACCTTTTTCGCAACCCCCTGTACAATATGTTATGACTGAAGGTAGTTTGATTCAGGAAGATTCTTTATAAAATTCAAGTCAATTTACTCGACAATGAAGGATTTTTTTTCTAACCACATTTACAAGAAATTCTATGTTTCTTTACATACAGAAGAAACATACAATGAAGAAATATAATTACTCACAGTTGGACTCATTTCGTTTGGCGCATTCATTCAGAAAACTCACCTAAAAAGAAGAAAAAATATTTTATTATAGCCATGAATATTAGTCATGTGTTCTTTCTATCTTTACTCCTTCCAACCTTTCGCTTGTTTTGTTAAACACTTAAATAAGCTTGTTCATTTAGAGTCAAAGTTGTCATTACATCGCTGGAAGCGTTTACAAAAGAACTGCTGAATGAAACATGTAAACAAATGTTGTAGGCAAAAACAAGATTTCCTCACTCACAAGTCTACGTGTCACTTACTGGCTTAAAACAAATTGAAAGACGTGACAACATGCAGGAAACACTATTACATATACGTGACAGGCACTTATTATTTGCCCTTGTCTTTTCGCAAAATGTCAGTTATAGGGATGGACACGAGTCGAGCTAAAACTCGACTCGACTCGAAACTCGACTCGAATTCGAGTCGAGTTTCGAGTCGAGCCAGAGGTAATTTTCTCGAGTCGAGTTTCGAGTCGAGTCGCTGTTTTTCGGTCGAGTTTCGAGTCGAGTCGAGTTTGATGTTTGGCTCGCTCGTGCGACTCGTTTTAGCTCGTTTTTAGTGCACATAAAATAAGCCAAAAATATACCCCAAAATCGAAAAATTCCTGCATTCGTGAAACTTTGGTAATAAATTACCTTAGACATGAGGTTCACAAAACCGAATAGAGCATAAAAATTTTAGGGGGAAGGGTGTTTTTGAGGGGGGTAGGGGAAAAGTACTGGAATTCCATTGTTGCGTGAAATAGGCGTGTGAGGCGTCGATTTATAGGTTTTTGGTACGCTGAATCGAATGAAAACATCATCAGGTCAAGAAAACCAACAACAATATAAATTTATGGCGGAGGGGGAATTCAGGGGGGGGGCGATTATTTTACGTGTTAGGTAGATTTCTTTAGAAATATGTCTAATGCAGAGACTCTCAAGTCAGAAATTCCGGAAAGTTTCTATGTACTTTCTCCTTTCATCATCCCCTGACACGAAAAACACCGTCAGTAAAGATGTTTATAAATATATCACAGTCATATTCGATCCACTACTGGATGAGGCCTCTGCCCGGAGGGAGCAGTTGGTCTACTGTTCCCACGCTGACCAGACAGGTTGGGAATGGAGAGCTCCCAACTGTGATCGCCACTGTTTTTTATTCACAGCAGTTCCCCAATTACATCACTGAAGTCGAGCACGCTACCGACTAGGCTACGCAGGAGGCTCATATATATTTAGTCATTTTTATTTTTTTGAAGTTTTCTCCAAAATCAACGTCCTGATCATTGTGTCAGAATCGTATCGTGTTTGTGAAACAGATGCTTGGGTGGATTTTTGACGATATAGATGAAAAAGATACCTTTGTTGTTGGATTCTTTGACATTCTTGGGCGGGAGCGGTATTATCTTTGACCGTACTAGTCCTTGCGAATTTTAACGGAAGTTATAAAAACACTTGGACTACGGTTACAAGAGTGCGGGGGAAGTATTTTTCCCAAGTGATTTATGATGACCTTTTCGGTCGCCCGCTAAAATCATTGTGAACAACTCAGATCTGGTTCTTCATTTATTCTTTCGGAGACTTTGCAATAAACATTTTGTCTCCACATCTGCTGAGTACAAGCAGAACTGTGGTACGTACAAAGAAGGAGGTTGATATACAGGAACAAATTGTTCTTGCTCTCTCTCCCAGCATTCGTGAGGAGTTCCAATCAGCATCTTTGCAATTGATGGCCAAAAGGAAATCTGTATTTGTCAAAGTGAGAGGGGGAAAATGTTTGGAGATCCTGAATGGAGTTTTCCAGGATTTTACTGTACTACCATGCATATAAAGAATGCTATCTTCAGTACAGGCCTTAGCCGATGCCTTCTCAAATCCTTCCTCTCCTTCTTGTTATTGTAAAGTATTCAGCGTAAAATTGAATCTGAATAATTTGGAATTTGTTAAATGGATAAGTACATTCATAGATGATTATTTACTAGAAACTTAAATAGTGCTGCGGTATAATAATAATAATTAAAAGAAATTAATTTTTAACTGGTCACTCTAGAAGTCAAAAGTTAATAGAAGAAAATGTATTGGCTTAATCACAGCGCCAATCCATGGTAAGATGCCGAGTAGCGATAGCGAGAAAAGATGCTGGACAGGTTGTTGTTGATTTTTTTTTTAATCGCAATTAATAGGGTCTACTATTGTTTATCACAATTTAGGTTTTTCTAATATTCAGCCCTTCTGGATCGGCCCTGTGAAGTTTAACCAAACATAAGAAAACAGGATTTTATTTTCGAAAAACATAATAACGCTGTGCACTGATGACGTCAAAATTCCTCGTTAGGTGAAACGGAATTGGCTAAACGGGAAGACAAGAGATGGCCAAATCTGGATAGAAGATTATCCGGATATAGGATGGATAACTACTCATCGGTAAACTTTGGTGAACTTTATTTTTATATGAGCCAGTCTAGTAACTTTGGACATCGGCCCGTCACGATTAGCCTTTAGCTGTTAAAATCCACACCCATGCCTCTGCCGGGACTCGAACCCTGGACCTTCGAGCCGATAGCCTACCACCGCAGATCGCTCGGCCACCGGGTCGGCATCGGATAACGGATATTAGTCCAGCCATTGGAGACATTGAGGGACCGCCGCTCGCGCCGCCATCTTGAAATATGGCGGCTAAAAGGTAGTTTTAGCATAGATCCTGTAGGTTTTAGAGATTTTTAAATTGAAAATTGGAGTGGATTTGCAATGTACATTTTCTACAAAGTTACTTATATAAAAATTTTGAAAATTGAATAAAAAATTGCGGAGAAACATCTATATATATGTAAAGTATGCCCTGTCCAAACCACTAAAGCTAGACAAAAGATATGCTGATGTATCATCAAGAGTAGATTACGGGAAAATTGCAAAATTTGGAGAAAATCGTCATCTTCAATCCAAAATGGCGGATAAATCATATAGACCCGATATATATAAAAAGAACAATAGAACACCTAGGCCGAATCGCTCAAGCTAAATAAACGAAATTTGGCATAAATGTGTACCACCAAGTGTAGGATGCGAGAAAATTACGAAATTTGAAAAAATCGCCATCTTCAATCCAATAGAGCCGAATAAAATATATGTGCATATCTTAGATATGTATGTTTCTCGGCCATGCTGGATCCAATATGTCGAATATTTTCAAATTTCAAAATGTTATTGTAAACTAAGTTGATGACAAACTTTCATTTCTCTGGCTCCAGAGGTTCGGCCTGGGCATATTTCGACATATATACGTTTGTTGGCCATATTGGATTCAAGGTAGCGACTTTTTTTTTTAATTTCGTAATTTTCTCGCAACCTACTCTTGATGGTACACATTTACGTCAAATTTCGTTTATTTAGCTCCAGCGGTTCGGCCTGGGTGTTCTGTTATATATATATATATATATATATATATATATATATATATATATAT
>JAGDQP010032277.1:2206-21417 GCA_022664845.1 Lepisma saccharinum | reverse complement strand
AGATCTCGTATGTTATTTGTCTTGCCGTTTTCCTCTATCGCCTGAATCTTCTGCGTCAGATATTCTCGCTTTTTGTTTCTGAACCCGCGAGTGGCATCTCGTTTCGCGTTACTGTAGTGGTTGGTACTTGCTTCACTTTTATTACTTAGGCATCGTTGCCTTGCTTGTTTTCTTTCCTCATGAAGTTTAAGCCATTCTTCATTAAACCAAGGTTTGTTTCTCTCTTGTTTCTTCTCATCTAAACGTTCCTTCGCTTCGCCCTTCACTGTTTCACGAATTGCCTTCCACATCTTATTTATATCAATTTCATTATTAATATCGTCATTATTATTACTCTAGTCGGCTAAGATTTCGAACCTATTTCGGAATTCGAGTTGGTAATCTGCTTTTATGCTAGGATTATTTAATCGTTTAACTTAGAATTTCAGTTGTTTTGATCCGTTGCTTTCTCAGTTCGCGATGCATAACTTTTCTCTCACTTTTGTTATCACTAATTGATGGTTGGTGTCACCTTCCGCTCCTCTGTATGACCTATCGTCCATTATGTTGGTGTGTCTTCGTCTATCTACTAATACGTGATCGATTTGCTTGAAAGATTTGCCGTCCGCAGATACCCATGTGTATTTGTGTATATCTTTGTGTTCGAAGTACGTGCTCTTGATTAGAAGGTTTTTCGAAATCGCGAAAGTTATCAGTCTTTCTCCATTGTTGTTGGTGATTTCGTGAAGACTGTATTTGCCTATAGTAGGTCTATATTTTTCTTCCCTCCAACCTTTGCCTTGAAATCACCAAAAGACAATTTTCCAATTATTCTTCGGTAATCGCTCAAACAGCCTTTCTAGCTCATTTGTAGAATACATCTTTGTCGTTATCATTAGCCACCTCTGTCGGAGCATAGACATTTATTAAAATCGTGTTGCCCCATCGAATACGCATCGTAACGTACGATAGTCTTTCGTTTACGAACTCTATATTTTGAACTGCCTGAAGAACGCTGTTCTTAATTAGGAATCCTGTTCCGAAATCGTGAGACTGTGTTCCCCCGTAGTAGAAAGTGTACTTGTCCTGTCGGATGCTATCTTGACCCTCCCATCGAACTTCTTGTATCGCTAATATGTCTAGCTCGTACTTCTGGGTCTCGCGTACCGCCACCTGAAGAGCGCCCGTTTGATATAACGTTCGTATTTTCCACGTTGCTATTCTAAACTCTTTCTTAATCCTGTTCTTGTAGCAACCCGAAGCAGTCCCCGCCCGGAGATCTGAATGAGGGACTAGTTTACCTCCGGAATAATGTACCCCAGGAGAATCCATGAACCATCTGTTACTATTTCTTGACGTTTTAGCGCTGTAGAGTTGTCAGCTCTACGACCTCGCAGTAAAGGCAGACATTCATGATGTCGTCCTCTGTCCATCTCTGAACCTTGCCGATGTCATTCATCTTCAGCCTCAGAGTGTTAATTGTGAAGCCGCTTCCCTTCACCATGATACTTTTGTTCGGCGTTATCTTCCCCTAGCTTTTGTAGTTGTAGATCCCTCTACTAAAATGCATTTAAAAAATTTTAAAAATCGCTTAACTTTAAAATCCGATGTTATATTGTTCATTAAATTGTTAACATTCATTCACATCAAAATATGATCAAATATAGAGAAAGGATGTCACTGTTGCAGATCGGATGTCAGTGTTGCGTGGGGATAAGGATACGATTCGCTAAATCAATAAGAAAACACATTAATGCGGCAACACTGACGTCATGTCATAGTAGGTAGTTATGGTCGCAAGAAGTAAACGTTACTAAAAGTGCTGCAAAGAACAAAAGAAAAACGAGGTAAGAAAACTTATTTTTCTTATAGTTACATACAAAATTGTAGTGTAAATACTTAAGAAATACCCGACACCATTTTCTATGTATTTAAAACACATTTTAACGAATTTTTTTTACTATATCTCATGGTTCACACTATGTAATATTTTGTACTTCTTCTACAAGGTTCGCATACAGCGCCAAAGGAAAATCTATTGTATGAGTTACGGGAAGGAGTATGCGAGTACAATCGGGGCATGGATACACATGCGTACTCTTCCCCAACATTAATGACTATTAGGACAAATTTTATATAATGACGATCCAGAAAGATTTGTGCCAGCTGTAACCACAAATATCTTATGTTCAAAGAATGTTCACAGACTGAAGACTTCCTTCCGTCTTCCGCATCAGTTGTTGAAACTGAGTCTGAAGAGGATTCAAGTAACAGTTGTGATCCCGAGAATGTTCCCCCAGCTACAGAAAAACTAAAGCTCACTTCTTAAATCCAACAGTTAGAAGTTCATTGTTCATCGAAACACCAGCACTTCCTTCGAATCACCCACGCCACACCCTTCTCTATAATAAATTCTCCTGCAGTTGACAGCAATTCATCAAGTGTTAAACAAGGGGCTTCACTTGGACAATCTGAAACAATAATATCATCCCATTTCATGAATACCTGTTTCCAAAAACATCGTCCAAAGGTTGGCAGGAGTCAGGGTACAACGAACACCCATGAATCTGTACAGAGGAAGTTGTAGTTCAAGAGCTCTTCCATCAGTCAGAAAGAAAGATAACATATGCAAGTGTTCAGGATGCGATTGTATCTATATTGGTCCCCTAATGAAAGACCGGATTCAGTGTCACACGTGCTATGAGTGGTGCCCTAAGCAGTGCACATCTTACAAAGGAGTGGGTGCTTTCATTTGCAATATGTGCTAAATTTTGCTTATACGTACTTCTACTCTTTTAGATTGCTACTCTTGAACCATATAAGGAGCACGTTTACGAATTTAAACAATGCTATTTCAAGTAGCTATTTGACTTTGTTTCCACTTACGAATATATATTGCATTCGTAATAAATTATATTCGTATTGAAATAAATATTTCGTACTAATACAATTTTAAATTTTTGTACATCACAGCTCACTAGCAATGTATAGGATATTAGAAAAATGTCGTCGCGATTCCGATATATTACTAATGAGAACTACGTCAATGGGTAGAATAATGGGCCACTTATTACACTGGTCAAAAAAAAACTTTTTCTTTCACAAAAAGTAAGATCACTTAATATAACTGTATTTGTCATGCTTGGTTCAAATATGATGAGAGATTTTTTCCATCAGGCATTTTTTTTTTTTTGATATGATAAATATACACCTCATTTTGACTTCCTAAATGGTTGTATATGATGATTTTAGACTATATGTTGTCTTTGGGATCTCTCTCTTCATGGTCCAGCAGTAATCGGCCAGTATACTGTGACTCCATCCGCCTTGGTACAGTCACTTGCAAAAGTAAATGGAAGTTGGAGTTATAAGAAATAATAGCTCTTTCCTCCTGGAGAATTGTTACACTGTACGCCTAATAGCTAGACAACCAACATGACAGTACAAATATGCGCCAAAACATGACATGCCACGATATTTCTCCATTTTGAGGAGTAAAGAATTAATTCGTTCAGCATCATTTAGAGAAACACGAGATAGGTAGTCAGAAAATACATTCATGTTAAGTTCTAAGAGAATTATTGCAAAGAAATGGAAAATAATAATATGGGCATCAGGCAGGAATGCAACAAAACTTGTCTTATTCACAGACACACACACACACACACTCAGACAGAGAGAGAGAGAGAGAGAGAGAGCGGAAGCGAGAAAGCATGTAAGACGACGAAAAAGAGCAAAAGAAGAGAGAAGAAAGGAAAGAAAAAAGTAAAGAAAATAGCGGAAAACATGGAAATAAATGAAATTTTAACGCTTAAGGATACACAGTCTACGTCTTTCTCTCCTGACCCCCTCTCTCTGTCTTGCGTGTTTCTTGCTTTATGGGATAAATCTCTTGCAGGAGCAATGGCGAATATCATTTACAGCGCTTAATTCCTTGAAGAAAATATTTTGAAATCCCGGCTGGGAATCGAACCAACAACCTTCAGAATGAGAGTCTGACACTTTTGACCACATAGCTACACAGACCATAACAAATGTGTTGTTAAATCAGCCATTACACACGATACTGTCAGCGAGTACCCTCTGATTAATCTTACACATTAGCGTATATTTTCTGCTAAGATGCGTATATCATTTACTTTCGTTTCGTTTATTTATTTAATTAATTTTCCCCTTCGGGTGAGATTATTATGGTCAAATACTTTTGGCTCAACTTGATTGGGAAAACATGTTCAGAAGAGGAGAAAGATGTAACTACAGCATGCGGATCAGTATATTATTGCTATAGTTTCACTACAATAATACTTTTGTAGAAATGTACAAAATGTATACAGTCAATTTGAGCAGATATTTTGTGTGCAGGTCTTGAGTAATATGATATTTGACTTATGTTTTCAAAAGCAAGATATAAGTTTGACTTTTCGATATATAGAGTAAGTACCAGCATACTATACTGAATAGATTTATAAAGCGTCGAACAAGTGTGACACAAAACTGTCATATTTTATGCAATGAAACCTTGGACCTTAACATATTTCGGGTTCTATCATACAGAGATTTCCTTGAACGATTTTATTTGTTAATGCCACTTGTATACCTTGGCTTCAGAGTCGACAATTCGACTTAAAAAATTGTAATTCAATTTGAATTGATATAGAAGATTTGTAATTGTGCAAAAGTAGCAACAATCATGTTTCTCATTCCCTGAATGCAACAAATTATGCATATAATTTCGTTGTTAGTGTATCACTAGAAGATAATTACAGTATTTGGAATTCTGTGTTGTTTTTGTAGAAAATAACTTATGCCTTCCCTATATTTAATGGAAACATGATCTCTGTTTAAAGTTTCATAAACTTAGCATATACCCTGTGAAAATGCTGGGACTATAGCACTGCAGGCGCGAATGACATTTCGTAGCATTGTTACGTAACACATATCTACTGTAAATACAATTTCGAAATCTCCATTTGTAAGCTCCAATCTTGGGTAATAGGTTAAGGCGTAGTGGGCTTGTTGAGTGAAAGAACCTGGGTTCAAATCTCGGCGGTGGGAGTATTTTTTTCTTTCAAAATATATTTCTATCTCTTCATATTTATTATTTAATAATTGCTGTCTTGCATTTTTCGTAGATTATCCTACATTAGTGACCATGGGTTAGGGTAGGTTAAGTTAGGTTAGGTTCGGTTATCTATCTTTACACTTTCGTTTCGTTCTTTCAAAACACATTCATAGCTGTTTGTGCGAACCTGACGTTACCTAACCTCCGCTAAACCATGGTCACAAAAAGGGCAAGTAAACATTTACTAATAATAAATATGAATACATGGCGGCGTATTTTGACAAAATGAATACTGGACCATAGCAATAATACTTGGAAGGAATTCACAAAATCTGTAGGAAGTGTAAAATTTAACGCAAATACTACGACTCCCCTAAGTTTGTAAAGTATACTCGAATTCACAGAAGTCAGTCACAAACGTACGGGAATCCATTGTACGAATTAACAGAGGAATGAGGGGAAAATTCCTCCTGGGAGTCTGCACGTTGGAACACGTTTAAGACATAATTTTCATTTTATCATGTTATTACCACATCAACAACGTATCATCCCCCTGTAAAAATACCTTAATTCCCACACTGTGGCAACATTAAAGGTTTTTTTCTTCAGCTTTTGTCCTGAACAAACAGCGGGATGATACCTTCAACTTATAGCCTGGCCGCATTCATCCAGTACCGACCTTACAAGCCAAACGCCGACCAAGACGTCAAATAATCGGGGATTTTCGTCGGTCCGACGTCGGGGATAGGTAGAACCCAGACTAGTAGGCGGAAAGTAGATGGGGGGGATGGTCGACGTGCAGCCAGAAGTGACGTGTAGTCGTCGGACCATTTCCGGGCCGCCGTCGCTCTCTGACTTGTCGGCATAGAAGCGAGATCTGGACCTATTCTCAGCATTTGATGGTGGGAAATACATGGGCCTCGTCCATTGCCTTTGGTCGGGAAAAGGCGGCTTGCCGTCCATTTCCTGATAGTCGAGAAAAGTGCGGGGCCCCGTCTATTCTTGATGGTCGGGAAATAAGCGAACTTCCCACCCACTTCCTAGTGGTCGGGAAAAGGTTTTGGTCCGGCCATTTTCCGACCGTTTTAATCTGGAAATTGTGTAACTAAAGTATCGGCATTACGCTGCAAAAGAATTCTGCCGGCAGGTATAAAATATTGAAAAGAGAACCTATTCGACGCATTTCAGCTCAGCTAGAGTGGCGCTGATTTCGTTTTTGTATCCATTTTGTATTTTGTAATTCACAAATATGAAATGAAATGTCGAAAATTAGAGATTTTAGGGATCGTCTTCCACTGGATGATGACCAAAAGTGTGCTATGTTTGTAGTAAAACATGAAATGAGGAAACATTCTATACATTTATTAAGAACAAACTGCCTGTGTGTGGGGGGGATCAGAAACTTATAATTTATTATTATTACAAGCTGTTGCTCGCAGCTTCACTCGACTCGGAAGCCGTCTTCGAGTATCTGGCTGTATGGTCTAGTTGATAACGCACTGGCCAGCTATTCTAAGGGAATCCGGTTGGATCCCACTTCAGGCAAGGATTTATTTCCTTTTAAAAATAAGAAATAAACTTTTCTCTTCATTTCTACTTTAGAAATATGCTCTTGTTTTGCCTCTTACCGTACATAAGTGAAATAGATTAGTTAAAGCCAGATCAGCCATAAATTTCAAGTTTCTAGCTTAAACCATTTTAATTAAAAACAATAACTAATTCCCGTCCACCCCTGTTCCTACTACATCCATGCATACCCCAACGTAGATTAATGTAGTAGGAACAGAGGGTGGACGGGAATCAGTGAATGTTGTTAATTAAAAGTTCAGTTTGTATAGACGATATGGGATTGGCTGCCATGATCCAATCAGAAACCAGATAGCTGGTTCGTTAGAAGTTGACAGGTTTATGAAATTCCGTGTGTCTTATCAAACCAAGTAGTTAGTTACATGAAACTGTTAGACGTGTTTAGTTTTTTAATAAAACGTATTGATTTACTCAGATTTTATTTTTTTATCTCATTTATATAAAAGCAAAATTTTGACATGGAAAATATCGGAGACCCGGAGAACAGCAATAGTTTACCATGAAAACTGTGTTCTCATCACGAGAATAAAGAATTCTCGCTGGTTTGGTGGTTACCGTGCCAGGCTCTCGAGTTGAAACCCTGAAGAATCCATTTTATTAAAAAATGGGTTCATGAGTTAACACTTGGTAAACATAATTTTCTATTCTTTAAATTTATTTCAAATTATTTTTTCTGATAACATTTCTGCTTCTATTTGTGAGTTTCTTCTACCCCGATATATTAAAATTTGATTTAATCTATGTCTGAAATTAACATTACGAACTTTGAATTCACAACGAATTTTAATTTTATTTATGGCCTTTAGGCATCTACAGCTCAGGCCGGGATAGGAAAGGAGAAAGGATGCGGAAAGGTGTCGGTCAGGGCCTATGTTGAAGGTGCCAATGAAGCATTTCCCTTGTGCGACTGAGGAAAACCCTGAAAAAAACCTCAGTCTAGATGGTCGACCTCTGGGATTGAACACACGACCTACCAAATGCTATTCCAACGCTGAGCTAAGGCAGCTCGGTCAATGCTATACAAATTCCACATTGAAAACCTTACGTCAGCACTCGTAATCTTTAGAGAATAAGGTAATTTGAATTTGTAAATCAAATTTTGGGCGTATATCATTTACGCCCAGGCCAAATGATATAAGCTAGAAACTTGAAATTTATGGCTAATCTGGCTTTAACTAACCTATTTCACTTATGTGCTTTAAGAACCAAAACAAGGCCATATTACGAAAGTAGAAATGAAAAGAATATCAGGGTTAACACCAGGAGGATTTTCAGTTTGGGGGGTGTAATGTCAAAGGTGGGAGAGTGTAAGTGACGTTTTGTACAGTTTACATCGATATTTCACAGCAAAAAAATTAAAGTTGGGGGTGATGTCGAGACTTCTTGGGTAAACACCTCCCACCGGGGATCTGTCGGAATCGCTGGAGAAAGGGTGATTTTTTAAATTTTTAAAATGAGAAAAAAATGCTTACCTCAGATGGGATCGAACCCGATTCCCTTAGAATAGCTGGCCAGTGGGTTATCACCTAGACCACACAGCCCGATACTCGAAGACGGCTTCCGAGTCGAGTGAAGCTGCGAGCAACAGCTTGTAATAATAATAAATTATAAGTTTCTGATCCCACATACACAGGCAGATTTGTTTTTAACAAATATAAAGAACGTTTCCTCATTTCATGTTTCACTACAAACATAGTATATTTATAGTCATTATCCAATGGAAGACGATACCTAACATATAATTTTCTACATTTAATTTAATAATTGTGAACGAGAAAATACACAATTGATTTTTTTAAAAAAATCAGCGCCACTCTAGCTGAGCTGAAATGCGTCGAATAGTTTCTGCTTTCAATATTCTAGACCTGAGGGCAGAATTCTGTTGCAACGGAATGCCGATACTTTAGTTACATAATTTCCAGATAAAACGGACGGAAAATGACCGGACCCCAACCTTTATCCAACCACTAGAAAGTAAGTGGGCACTCGTCTATTTCCAGACCACTAGGAAGTTGATGGGGACTCACCAATTTCCCGACCATCAAGAATAGACGGAGCCCCGCTCTTTCCTCGACTATTAGGAAATTGGCGGAAAGGCGCATTTTCCCGACCTAAGGCAATGGATGGGGTTCCATCTTTTTCCCACCATCAAGTGCTGAGAATAGGTCGGAGTTTCGCTTCTATGCCGACAAGTCAGACAGCGACGGCGGCCCGGAAATGGTCCGACGACCACACGTCACTTCTGGCTGCACACCGACCATCCCCATCTACTTTCCGACTACTAGTCTTGATCCTGTTTATCCCAGACATCGGTCGGACCAAACACCTCGATCATTTGACTTCTTGGTCGGTATTTGGCTTGCTGGGTCGGTACTTAATGAATGCGGCCAGGTCCTAAGTTGATGGTATCATCCTGGTGTTTGTTGAAGACAAAACTTTAAAAACTGTTTAAGGTTGGCACAGTGTGGGAATTAAAGAATTTTTACAGGGGGAGTGATATGTTATTAATGTGAAAATAACGTGATAAAATTAATATTATCTCTTATACGTGTTCCAGCGTGCAGATTCCCAGGGGGAATTTTCCCCTCATCCCTCTGTTAATTTGTACAATGAATTTTCGTACGTTTGTGACTTACTTCTGTAAATTCGAGTATACATTACAAACTTAGGGGAGTTGTAGAATTTGAGTTTAAGTTTCTGCTTACCACAGCTTTTGTAAATCCCTTCCAAGTATTATTCCTGTGGAATAGTCCAGTATCCATTTTGTCAAAATGTGTCACGATGTGTTCGCATTGATTATTGAAAATTCTGTTCTTGCAATTTTAGTGAGCATGGATTAGCGGAGTCTAGTAAGGTCAGGTTCACACAAGAAGATACAAATGTATTTTGAAAGAACGAAACGAAAGTGTAAAGATAGATAACCGAACCCCTACCCTATCCCATGTTCACTAATCTATGAAAAATGCAAGACAGCAATTATTAATAATAAATATGAAGAGATAGAAATATATTTTGAAAGAGAAACACCCGCACCCGCCGAGATTTGAACCCGCGGCCCTTTTACTCAACAAACCGATGTCTTAACCAATTACCCAAGGTCGGAGCTTACAAATGGAGATTTCGAAATTGTATTTACAGTACATATGTGTTACGTAACAATGCTACGAAATGTCATTCGCACCTGCAGTACTATAGTCCCAGCATTTTCACAGGGTATACGCTAAATTTATGAATCTTTAAACAGAGATCATGTTTCCATTAAATATAGGGAAGGCATAAGTTATTTTCTACAAAAACAACACAGAATTCCAAATACTGTAATTATCTTCTAGTGATACACTAACAACGAAATTATATGCATAATTTGTTGCATTCAGGGAATGAGAAACAAGATTGTTGCTACTTTTGCACAACTACAAAGCATCTATATCAGTTCAAATTCAGTTACAATCCTTTATGTCGAATTGTCACTCTGAAGCCAAGGGATACAAGTGGCATTAACAAATAAAATCGTTCAAGAAAATCTTTGTATGATAGAACCCGAAATATGTTAAGGGTTATATAAATATAAGATTACCTCTTACTCGTTCCACCCTTTATAAATCTATTCAGTATAGTATATTGGGACTAGGGTTGCCACCTGTCCCGTATTTTAGGTGAAATTTGTGCATCCCGTATTATCAGTGGTTGTCCCGTACTATAAGTAGGAAATTTTCGGACATGTTTTCCACATATAAATAATTTAAAGAAATAAACAGTGAAGGACTCTTTTCCAACTGTTTACTATGCAAATTGACGAGAAGAATCTGTTTATACCCCAGACCCCAACATAAGACCTGGGGGTGGAGATATAATACTCACGCCTTGTTTGTTCTAGTTGATAATGCAAAAATAGCAGTATTAATTCAACACTTTTCGGTGTACCAGAGCGACCACGACATTTTGTGTTAAATCAACACCGTTTGTTGTATGTTCTCTTTGATTCAGTACTGTGATAGTACTAGCACTGTGACACTCTTCATTGTGTTGAATCAGAATTGACAAATCCACTGTGATGAATCACCGAAATCAACACAATTTGTTGTGTTGATTAAAAAAATTGTGGTAGTGCAGAAACACGGAAAGGTACTGAATTAAAATTCATTTTTCTTGCAGTACAGGTACTAACACAAACTATGCTTAGGAAATCGAAGTCTCCATTTTCCACCCGCCAGTGTTTTTGGAGTGTGAAAATTCGCAAGCAAAACGATTCTTTTCTGTGTGCTCTTGATTATCATGAATGTTGTAAATTGTGCGGGTAGTCATATAGTAGTATAGTACCTTACTACTTAATTTTATTTTAGGTTATTTCGGATTTGTATCGTATTTTTTGGTATTATCCCGTAATTTTTGCAGAGTGTCCCGTAATTTATTCATGAAAAGGTGGTAACCCTAGCTGGGACTTACTCTACATATCGAAAAGTCAAACTTCTACCTTGGTTTTGAAAACATAAGTCAAATCTCATATTACTCCAGATCTGTATACAAAATATCTGTTCAAATTGACTGTATACATTGTGCACATTCCTACAAAAGAATTATTGTAGTGACAAGATAGCAATAATATACTGATCAGCATCCTCTGAACATTTTTTCCCAATCAAGTGGAACCAAAAGTATTTGACCGTAGTAATCTCACCTGAACAGGCAAATTAATTAAATAAATACATATGTTATTGTAAAAAGGGCCCGGAGTAACATTTATCAAGTTTCGAGAAAAACTATCTTCTCTAATACAGTAAGCATATGAATTATCGTTCTTTTGGGGCTATCATGCTACTGTTCTGGTATCTGATGTAATGGCAGGACTGATTTCGAAACAATTTAATTAAAATCTTTGATTAATGCGTACCTAATCACTGAACTTGTCGGATATACTCGAGTTGATTAGGGCTTTATTAACTGACCGCCCTTACTGATAAAAAAAGTCTAATTGAAATTGAATTCCGCTAACATTGATAAGTATCGGCTCTGATATTTACTAATCTTAGAAGATGTACTTCTACGATCGTTGGCTGATTTTTAGGAAAAAAATCTGTATGTTTTTTTTTAAGAAATTAAAATGATAATATCCGATTAATAAGTTGAAAATATGGAACTTCTGATCGTTAATCAGTCTGTATAGTAGGGGAGACCAGCCCAAAATGGCATACCTGGGAAAAATGGCATAGTGGCTGTTTTTGAAAAGTGTTTGGTTAGAAACACGCAGTATTTGGTATAAATAAGAGTTTGAGCTAGCAACACGAGTGAGTGAAAATGGCGATGTTGTAGGTGGAACGCAGTACGAGCTGGCAGCGAAAAAGTTATTTTGGTGGGTAAAACTTTTATTGTATTCTGTTTTTTATGATGAATCATTTTACAACACGAGCAAGTACATACATTTAAACATATCAATTGTAACGTTGGTTCACTTAAAGGTAGTTTAAGCGTAGAAACTTCAAGGTTAAGCTTTCATATAATATGAAGCCCCCTCTTGTTTTTCTCCCTACGCGTCAGGGCAAAATGGTACTGTAAATATTGTCATGTCTAAGTTCTGAAGCGTTTAAAGCAATTGTCTTCAAATACATTTACTGTAAATAATATTTGTTTTCTATAAATAATACACAAAGTAAAGTTAAGCTTAGAGCACAAAGAAGATCAAGAACTGTGAAACGTAGGATTTTTACTGATCTTGATGGTGACGAGTCTAACGCCTTAGCCCAGGTTTTGGAAACCGCTGAAGATGATGGTAATGAACCATGTATCTATTGTAATGAACTTTAGAGTAGGTCTGAATCTAGTGAACATTCGTTGCAATGTCAGCTTCGTTTCAACTGGAGCCTTGCTGCATGTGCTGGATTCTCTCCGGGCCAAGCACTTCGTGTGTGAAGTCTGTGGACATTGAACTACTCCATTTTCAGTTTTTAGTTTGTGTGTTTCCCTGACTATTCCATGAAACATATTATTTCTTATAGTATTTCCACGTTCCTTTTTATGAACCTATATAGAATGGGAATCGATGCCAATTTCGATTAGGACTCGAAAGAACTTTCGGAAAATTGACTTTCGGAACTTTTCAAACAAAATTGAAAATAAGAATTATAGGGTAGACCGGGGCTATTTGAGCGTAGTAAGAGAAAAGTCAACATTTTACAAAACCGTTGTACTTTAGAGTTTAAATAATCATGCCATAATCTACGCACATTATTATAGTACAACATATTAAAGAACCCGTTAAATCATGGAAATTCTGAAAACGAATTTAAAATAAAAATGGCAGAATTCGAGACTAGTATTAATCACGGAGCTATTCGGGTTGCTCAGGGGGCTATTTGGGTCTTTCGCTGTATCAACATTGATTACATAAATCACATTAGCGCTCATGTATATTCTTAAATTATACCCTTTCCTATATAATGTGTGAAAAACACAACATTAATAAACATTTCCCCTCAACCCTGTTTGTTTGAAAAAAATTGAACCAGCGAACAAACAGTTCTTCCTTAACGAAACCACTATCTGATAAGGAAACATGACAAGCCGGTGGTACATGGTAGGATGTATTGTCCAACTGCGTTGCAAGGGCCTATTACAATGACATTCTCGCCTCTTTCGACGCTAGTGAAAGCAACCACCTCTTTTTCCCATTCTTGGTAATGACCTTGCTTGGATTGTTGTTAAGAGCAAACCCTGTTTCATCCACGTTGTATGTACGCTGTGGTTTTGTGTTAACACTAATCGTCAAAGTAGCAGATTTCAACAGTTGAAAAAGTCACTAACTGCTGCCTTATTAATACCCTCAGCACGAGCTCTTGAAAGTCCCTCAGGTTTTCGTAATGATAAGTTCGGATGTATTTTCATGAAATTTGTAAACCAATCTTCGCCAGCTAATTTGATTTATTATTACAAATCGATGAACATCTTTACGAATCGTTTCAGGGGTGCAGGCTAGTCTTTTTCCCGTTAGAGTCATAATTCGCAACACAAACTCTTCCTCCTTTTCTTCTGTCAGTACTGTGAGGTGTCCTATGGCTTTCGGTTTTGCACTTTGAACTATTTCATCATTATCACCCAAGGTTAGTCTCAACCTTTCGACCTCCACTTTCCTTCGCAAAATTTCAAATTTACATTGCAGAGCTGCAAAGCTCCATATAAACTCAAATCACCTTTTGTTACGTTTTGGATGGCCTTCTCCCTGTCTTCTTTATTTCATTCGTTGTATTTATGTTTTGATTTGTATGTCCGAACCATCTAAAAAGAAAAATAAATGTTTTGTTTAACATACATGTATAATGTAGGCTAAACCATAAATACAAAATTCAAATTCATAAATTAAATAAATTCGCATAAGTTTACACCTGACTCAAATAGCCCCATTTTTTCGACTCAAATAACCCCATTGTGCACTTGCTTACGTAGGAACCTACTAATTTCACATGAGACAAAGGAGAGCAACAGAAACGGCGTTTATAGCACGCAGACGTTCTAATTTACACGTACGCTAATAATTTTACAAATATATGCATTTACACAGGTTCATCACCTTATATCATACAGCCACTATTTTATATCAGAGCAAAATATGAAGTATTGCAACTCACCTTGCTCAGAATAGTCGCAAATTCACAGCAAGTGATAAGAAAGCATCAGATCAACCACATACACACTCTTCCCTTTGCCAACGAACTCACAACTGAAGGCAGGTTCAGCGTACCGGTGCGAATATTAAATGCGCAGTAACATTTTTTCTTACGTTTGACCCACACAGCCCCTTGACTCAAATAGCCCCGGTCCACCCTAACAATAAATAATCTTATTGATATCTATGCCAATACTCAAACAACATTCCAAAGAAGCATTCTCCAAAAAAAGAGAAAGCTTACACCATTTTCTGAGGAAATATTCGAACATAAGGTTAATGTATGCCATTTGGGCTGATCTCCCCTAATTCAGCATTCAATAAATCTGGTAGTCACTCACCATAATCTAACCTTTGCAGAGTTGTCGGTATTAGCTCATTTACGCGTTATCTAATTATTTGAAAGAGCAGTTTTCATCGAGTAGTTACCAATTCTTTTCGGCACCTCTAAAAGTAGTAGTGCATACACCATTAATTCGTATCTTTAAACTTTCATGTATATTCGCTTGCAAGAGAATTAAATTACCAAAAATAACCACTCATAAAAAACCGCAACCCCTTACTGAAACCTCTATACGAAATTCTACATGCTAGCCATCATATTCTCACTTAATTTTCTTCAGGATACCTCCATAATAATATATTCCTCCGTAAATACCAATTAAATACCTCCATACACAAAAATACCAAAATCCATACTACCAATCTACTTGTATCAATGATACCTCCATGAAATACTCAGATTCCTACGTATCAAAAAATAGCAAATCCGTACATAGAAGCTACTGGCTATAATGATACTCCCAAGAAATAACTAGATTCCTCCATTAAATACACTCGTGTACCATACAATTAAAAGAAAATAGATCATTCCTCCTTACAAAAATATCAACTCCAAACTTCAAAGCTATTTGCTCTAATAAGACTTCCATGAGCTAAAACTATTATTCCATTAATTACACCAGTTTACCATGCAATTAAAACATAATTAATGACTCCGTACACAAACTACCGACTACCACTCCCTCTTTCTCTAACATTCCACCTTATCGTACACCAGTTTCCCGCTAAATCTACACCCTGGATACCTCCACTACTTATATCCATTACCTACAACTAACCAGAACCGATACCTTCATAATAATTACTTTCAGTATTCGCCATACTCTAATTAAAAGCAAAATCCACTAAAATACCTTTTCCTAACACCTCACTACTTTACTTTCAGAGAGAGAGAAAGAGAGAGAGAGAGAAAATAAAAATCCTACCCCACTACTTCATATTTACTCTAGATTCCCCCAAAAAGAAATTCCCGCCAAAACCATTTTCCATACACCATCTACAGCAGTTACACCATTACACCAAGTTCTACCATCGACACAAAAGAGAAGCTCATAACGAAATCATTACATGCACTTAGATATTCGCACATTTAAAAAAGGCACTGGTTTCTGGCTCTTTTTCATCATTTTCGACTTCTTTTTGTAATATTTTTGCTTGCGAGAATCGCTCAGTAAATCTGCCACACAAATATGTTATCTCAAAAGAAAAAAGAAGATAAAAATAGGGAGGGCATGGACATTAATTTGCAGAGCTTAGAAGTCATTCTCCTTAAGTAAATATATGTTTCTGTCACTATACTTTTGCACGAAAAATCACATACTTTCTTTCCTTTTTTATGCTCTGTTCCGAGAGGGGAAAGTTACGTACCTCCATCTGCTTCCGATCGTAGCCAGACACCCACTGCTGACGCGCTCATACCTACCGAGTTACTCTGCTTCCCCTTTACCCCTCTTCCACTTCTCGCCCCGCTACTCGAGGCAACAGACCGAAAATCGATCAAGAAATGCTAGCTTTTCCTCTTTTATTTCTAACTAAAGCAAGAGGGAAACAAACAAAAAAATAAAAACAAGTGATTACATAATCAGACCTAAGCTAACTCGATATGACCAATAAGCATATTTCTTCCATACTCCTGTGTATCTATAGAAATTATAAAACAAGCAAAATAATTACTTTCACAAACAAACTACACAATTCAACATTTTCCGTTCAGAAATACAATTCCTTAATTGTAACTGCTTAAACTATTTGATGTGCACATGATTTCTAATTATATACTGCGGTCGGCCGACCTAAAAGTAAAAAATACATTATTTACACATTTTATATACATAAAACAATAAAGAATAAAATTATAGATTAAAATTTTACATAGTAATGACATACTCATTACATACACAACGACAAATAAAAACAAGAAAAAAGGAGAAAACCGATTTCGCCGAACTCTGCAAGAAAGTATATTTCCTGAAAATACACCACCACCATTTGTTCAGTTATTTAAGTTCACTAAAAACTGCGAGAATCATGATTTTTTCATCGAAGAGCTTGTCTCCTGTTAGTTGTGTGTTTTATTACAAGGTTACAAGTTGAGGTCTGTTTCTAAAACTGTACTTTACCCTCGATTTGTCCCCCGAATCCTGGAAATTACCTTTCCCATAAGCCTTGGAAAAGTCATGGTTGGCAGCAAACTCAGGCAAAGGATAACTTCTACGAAGTTGTTCGCAGTGAACTTTTACACTATTTTAGTTGAATAATGTTCAATAATGATATTGTTGGCACCAACACGTTCTACAATAAGATAGGGCCCTGCCCACTTGGGTTGCAATCTAGCTTGGCTTTTTTTTTAGCGTTTGACAAGTTTAACTGACGTAAAAGCACCTTATCATTCACTTTAAATGGGTTTGCCTTACGGTGTCTATTATAATAGCTAGCTTGACTTTTCTGGACCTGCATCTGAAATTTATGCGCAAGGCGATTTACCTCGGAAATTCTCTGAGTTGTTTTGCGCACATACTGAGGGTAAGAATCCATTGAAAATTGATTTACGTGATTGTTTACTTGAACATCAAACGGACCACGCATTTCCCGTCCAAAATGCAACGTGGCTGGACTGAAATTCGTCGAGGAATTTAGTTTAGAATTGATAGCGACTTCCAAAGGTTTCAAATAGGCATCCACTTGTCATGTCCACTGTGTCGCAAAGCATAGAGATTGACTTTTTCACTTGTTTTATGGCGGCTTCAGCTAAATTTGCACACGCTCAGTACCAGGTAATATGCACCTCTTTTGTCTTCAACAGTGATGACACATCCCCTGAAAGGTTGTTGTTAAACACACTGTGATCGTCTGAGACAACTGTTCCGTAGAAATTTTACTCGCAAAATATGTTTATTAGGCACTCTCTCACCGCCTTGGCAGAAATTGTTCCTAAGGGAAACACATCAATACCAATGAAGAAATACGAATACCCCAAGGAGGTTCTACAGAGTTGTGGTATTAAATCTATGTAAATGCACTCACCTGGGCGGGATACTTTATTTAAATTCATGAATCCGAACTTCTTTTCGGTGGTAGATTTGAATTTAAGGCAAGTACTACACGAGCGCACATAGTCTATGTGCATGTTAAGCCAGGAATATCGAGCCTTTATCTTTAGTAGCGTAGATCTGATTCACTATGTACAGAAATGTGATTTGCTACTAATACCTTCATCTTGAAACTACTTGGTACCCAAATTACATGTCTAATTCTACCCTCTACTCTATCTACAACACTACGAATAAGTACACCCTCATTATTAATAAATGATTCTAAAAGAAACTTATCATACTGCTCTTTCTCACGCAAATCTAATTGTACCTCATGACCTAACAATAAGGAATAGAGTTTCCCCAAAAAATCATTACTCTTTTGAGCCTCAATTAACTTCCCAGTATCGGCAATGTCACACAAAAACGAACTAATAGTTACCTAAGAACAAGGTTGAGTAGATTCAGCCATCGGTAAGAGTTCAAACGTCTGCCTTTTATCATCGTCACAATAGGTAACCGGCGCAAACGTTTGTTTTAGAATTGGATATTTGGACTTTTTCTTGTTTCCCCGGATCAACTTCAGTTTCTTGCTGGCATAAAGCTCGGCTAGGCATAACTCTTGTCTTTCTAATTTACTATGCTCCACGATTTTTCAATCTTGAAGGTGGATTCGTACGCAACCATCTTTATCGGTTTCTGACTCGAAAGGATAATCCTGTTCGATCACTTCGTCCTCAACGAATTCCTCAGGTAAGGAATAATTTTCCTTGATACGACTAAGGTAGTCAACAAACATCCTCTTGTGAGGCAAATGACGAATAAGAAGGTTGAAGCGAGAAAAACAATTTATTTATCTGGCCAAAACACCTTGTAGATTAGTAGCATTGAACAGTGATAAGATCGCACTGTGGCCAGTGTAAACGTAAGTCATTTGTCCGGAGGTCAACAGATACATAGAAAAACGTTCTACTGCCAACAATATAGCTAACAGTTTAAGTTTAGTAGCAGAGTATTTGGCCTGGGTTTCGTTTAGCTTCTTACTTCCATACGCAACGACCTTGAGCCTTCTACCCAGAATTTTCTGAGTGAGCACAAATCCCAAAGCTCGGCCACTTGCATTAAAAAATAGATAAAATTCCCCTGATAAGTTCGGCAACAAAAGGGAAGGATTTTGGATTAACGTATCCTTAAGCGAGTTAAGAGCCTGATTACATTGTGGAGTAAACTGGAACTTGACACTGTTGTTAAGAAGATTGGTGATTGGGGACGCTATCTTCGCCATGTTCGGAATCATCCACCGCAATTAGGATAAGAATCCTAATAGGGATTGCACTTGCTTTTTGCTCTTGGGGACGTCTATCGTTTTTTTTCGATGCATGTAATGATTCCATTTCCAATCGAAAAACCCAAGGACTCTATGACTTTCTGCGAAAATTGAATGTTATCCGGATTAATTGCTAAATTAAATTCCCTTAATTTCTTGAGAACGTCTTCGACATCTGTATAATGTTCTTCAACAGTGGTAGAGGCGGCAGAAAGATCATTATAA
>JAGDQP010032276.1:0-21418 GCA_022664845.1 Lepisma saccharinum | reverse complement strand
AAAGAATATACGTAATGAGAAAGTGCTGGGTTGAGTAGACGAAAGAGCAACAATACTTGCGAAAGGTATAAAAAGAAGAAGAAAAGGAACTGGTCAGAACGTTGTTTACACAGAGAGTACTTGCTGAAGGATACAATTTAAGATACGATTGAGGGATAAAGAAGAGGAGGAACCGGACATGTAAATTCTTCATAGTATTAAGGAAAATAAATCGTACGCTCAGGAAAGAAGAAGAAAGTATCTGAATGAGTGGAAAGGATTTAACATAGCTTAAACGACCTGCCTTATTTTTGCAGAACAGGAATAATTATCATGATGTAAATAAGGACGAAAAGAATGAGTGTCTATCAGCATTTAAATTTGATCCGACAACATACTGAAAATAGGAGATGTTCCAAATAAGTTTTCAAATATAACAAAACATTGTCTGAAGTTATCAAAATTAGTGTTTTGTTCAATTTCATACGATTCTTTAAATAATTTAATCCTTTAAAAAAAAAATGAGATTTTCTGACAGCCTGAATGAAAATTTATCCAATTCTTTTATTATCATACGTGCGCATTTTATCCATATAATTTTGTTTTTAGTTTTACCCACAACGAAAAGGGTAAAATACTGCGAGAGCTCTTTACCATTAAAATATGGACTTCCGTGTTTCTATCACAGCATTCTTTGAACTTTGAATTCGAATTTTACACTCAATACACAACATCGTAGGATTATTGTATTTTCGAATATGACATTTATGTTCTTATCAGACATATCAGACTAACAGAAGAAAGAGTTACACATGCAAATTTGAGTACTGAGTAACTCAGTAAAATAAACATGGAATTACGCTTCGTTGTTTTGTTGTATACGTGTTTGTTATATATTTACAGAGTTACTGGTAGACGAAATATCCTACAACTGGACGTACGATTATAGCATCGATGTACCTTAGTAGTAATATGTATATGAACAAGGTAACTATGTATGCCTAGTATTTAGCAAAGTACTCTAATATGAATGTTCTACATGTAGAGTATTGTAATGAATTTGCTTCTGAATTGTTTGCTAAACTATGAGAATTATGTTTAAGGTCAGTGTAAAGCAGCGATCTCTATGGATAGATGGCAAGGGAAGAAAAGTTCATATAAATATTTCAAGAGTTCAATTTGTACCGATTTCTTTTTTTTCTTTTTTGTTCATTGTTGCAAGAGCTTCATTGTTATATGTTTGGATATTTATAATAACAATCAAGATATTTCAACAACAAGCAGAAATGAAAATAAAAATAAAATGCCACGGATTTAACGATTAAAATGGTTATGAACTTTCTTCCCTGAAAATTTGAACATTTTAGCCGTGATTTTGTAGGCGCAGCATTACAATTTCGTACAACAATAAAATGCATTAGAGGCATACGAAGATAAGATAATGCTCCCATCTACCGTTAGGCTTTACACTATAGGCTTGAAAGTTATAACGCATATTTTACGTATGTATTGATGATGACATCGTTTTTCGCTACCTTCGTAAAGTCCACGACTGAACATGATTGTGTGAAATGCAAATGAAATAATTTTCTATATTTTCGGCGATGTTTTATCTTAAAATCGAGCATTTGATTCGATTAAATTATAACTTTCTTCGAATATGCACAAGTGTTTTTTTTAAGTCATACAATCATACTATAGTTGGCCACACTACAACACAGATGCTCTTAAAATTTCAATGTAAAGTATACTAATATATTTCATAGATAAAATATTATATTTATCCAGTGGTCGAATGCAGTGAGGATGTGTTAGGATGCTATCCCTCTAGTTTAAATAAAGGAATTAACGATTCCTCTAATTAGGTGAGATTGCACAATAATTGACTTGTGTTATTGCTGTTATACATTTTACACTGTTGAACTATAGTATGTTGTAAAATTCTGCATCTGAAGAACAAAATTCACATGTATAACTTTGATGCCATTCATAAATTTATTAATTTAATAAATTTTCCAATATATACAGTAAATTCGGAAAAGCGGAATCCCGCTCGAATTGAGGGAAATATTTCATCTTACGACAGGGGAGGGATCACTATTTTAGAGTGGATTTTTATCGGAGAAAAGTGGAGAAATTTCCACTCGAAATTGATATCTAAGCTAGCTCTTTTTTTCTTTTGGAATGTAATAATCCTTTTTTTAAATGAATTTCAATGTATTAAAATAATTTTTTTCATAGTTTGAAAGTAAAAACGATGGAATAAAAAATTGTAAATATAACAAAGGAGCAAAAGCCCAACATTTATTAATTATAAGTAGTAAGAATTAAAAGAAATAATGTTCTTAGAAATGAAAAAAGAAAAGAGCTTAACATCGGTGGGAATTGAATCTGTTTTCTCGCAGACAGCGATCCAATGGTCTATCACCTAGGCTAGCCGGGCAACTATGAGAGAATGCGTTTGAAAAGATCCCTTTCGCCCCGCCAGGTATACTTGATAACAACACTGAAACAATTCTTGCATATATATCTTTATTTTTACGTCTTCTGATATATTTTTGTCATTGAAAAAAGGTTATCAGGTCTTCTGTTGTCTTTTCTTGAAACTAAATTTCTGAGTAGAGTTTAATCTTTGGATAACCTTCGCGGTAACAAAGGGTGAAAACAAACTTGATTACCACCCATGATGCATTGAGAGTCACTCTAAAAAAGATGACAAATCGCTCTTTCAAATTAGAAGAACAAATTACATCCGTAAAATATCGGAATCCCATCTGAAAAGATCACATTTTCTATTCAAAGCGAGATCGTTTGATTCGACTGAAATTTTATACTTATGAAATCACTTTCTCATTTAAGAAAACAGTGAAAATTTTGCTGTTCTGATTTAATGGGTGAACTAAAACTTGTGTCCTACTTCAAATGTAATTCATAGCTAGTCTACTTGAAATACAGTAATTAACTTCATGCACAAGAATAAAATTCATGTAATTTTTATATTCCTATTATGGTCTGTCTTGGTTAAATTTTATGCTAGTAAAAACAACAGTCGTTACCGTAACTGCAGAAGGTCGTATGCTGAAAATAAAGAGTTCTTTTTTCTTCCTCCTAAAAAGTTGCATTTGTAACAATCTTCTGCAGTTATGTTAAGGAGATGTTTAGTTGTATAGCTAACATTAAAACTGAACTCAATGGCCGAACCATAGCATCCTTCTAGTTAATATTCGTTCAGTCGACCACTATATTTACCATATTGACACTCAGTTTCAATATTCTCACTTAAAATGCTTCATTTGTTCATAAGTCCAATAAGAAGTATATACAAATTCAATTAGGAGAGCGGAAATATTCACTCTTTGTTCCATGAGGCAGTGGCTTTATACAAAAACACTGAGATTTCAACGAAACATTATTGTTTTTGATGGAAAATATGATCTTTTTAGATGGAATTCCGATGCTTTGCGTATGTAATTTATTCTTCCACTTTATTCTTCATCTTTTTAAAAGTTGTTCACAATGCATCATGGGTATTTAGTAAAATCTCTTAGGAGACGATCGTCTCGCGATAGGAATACATGTATGAACGGGAAGTTACGTGGTTAAGTTAAGTAAACAAACTTTCGGCGACTGAATTCGAAGTTTGTGCGTAATAAGAAAAAAAGGAAATCTACGCGCCATGTGCACTGCTACGTCACGAACTATAAAGGATCTTTCGAAAACGTTTTCTAGTAACTGTCTGCAAAGCGTTGGCCGGGATTTGGTTTTCGCCTAGGCCACGTTTCTTTTTCTCTATTTTAAAACATCACTTTCTTGTATTTACTTATTGAGTAATTTTTAGTTTCAAAGGAAGAAAATTTCATCTCAAAAGAATGAAATTTCCGATGGACTACGATTGGAAGTTCATTTAGAAAAGATCATATTCTCATCGAAAAGAGCTTCCATAGAACATCTTTCTCTCGAGTGGAAATTTCTCACCTTGTCTGCAACAAAAATTCGCTTTAAGAAAGTAATATCTCTTTCCGCTATCATAAGATGAAATAAAAAGAATTCTACTCTTTTGAATTTAGCGTGTAAGTTGTGATAATAAAATAGTTTATCTTGGAAGTATCCAAAGAACTTAAGATCTGAATATTATTTTAAAAAGAAGAAACATTCCATAAAAGTAATTTGTTTAGCCAGGAGCGCAGCTATTTTAACACGTTTTTATTAACTCGCTTTCTTGTCTGCCTGTTCGGTACAAATTTTGCAATCGATTTTAAACTCACTTCCCATCACCCGATTTCTTTAATATTTTGTAAACTTGCTTGCTTCCGATGATAATACAATATTCAATCATTAGATATACGACAGAATAATCCAGTTAACTGTAATTAATTAAAAAATAATTATTTAATATGGACTTCTTTATCCTAAAATAAATAGTAGCTTGCAACAATGTTGGGTTTTGACTGGTTGCAGAACACTTTAGGATTTGGATGTGCGAAGCTCTTAATATAGAAAAAATAAAAAAGGATTAAAGAAACACGCCTTTTTTAAGCAAAAAAAATGGACTGAAAAGTAAAAAACTAATAAATTTATGAATAGGAAAATAAAAGCGTGGGTGCTCTTAGATATTATGATTTTATGATAAGATAAGCAAGAGCACCCACGCTTTTATTTTCCGATTCATAAATTTAGTATTTTTTACTTTTTTGTCCATTTTTTTTGCTTAAAAAAGCGTGTTTTTTTTAAAAATCCTTTTTACTTTAATTTTTTTTAATGGGAGTACAGAGATTTTTTTCATAAGAGTCTTTAGTGTGGGCATGAACTGTACATTATATACAGTAATTACGTCTTAACTGGACCACTTTTAAACTAAAAGTCTGAATTTTAAAACGGTTTCAAATCTTCAGGAGCCACCACGCGAGGGCCACTGTCTACAGCTCAAAATTTACTGTAGAAGTGTTGCTCTTCTGTGCCTAGCAAGGCACTTTCCATAATGAACTCCTGTCAACATTTTTCACTTTTCTAAGTGTATAGGGATTCACAGAACTGTTCATTTTATTTGTTACCGAATTGTTTAAGATTAGCTATAACCTTTAGCTAACAATGAAACATAAAGTTAAGTTCTAAACACGGTGGATTCTCGACAACTGTTTCAGTCCAGTCCCGAAAACTTGTCATTGCCGTTCGGACAACTCGAACCCTCCGACATTTTGTTCCACGACAATTCATCCTCAACATGATGATATAAAACCATGGATGATTTGGAATCGAATATTTGAGAACGAATTGTCGTGGAGTCGAGTTGTTGCAAAGCCAATGGCGGCTCCTTGTCATCATATCAGAAAATTAATAAAATCACTTATTTAAATTACAGGACTGGATCATGATCTCAAAATTAAGTGGTGTACAAAGTGCAAGAGAAATCATTAAATGAATTACGTAACAACTGATGAGTACGACAAATCAGTGGAATTGCCCGAAAGGTGCAAATCTAATTGAAACTAGTTGTTGCATCAAATGATTTTAATATCAACTTTTTACCTTTCGTGTGCGAGAAGACGCTCCTGGAAAACCTCTGAATTACTCCGTTGTTCAATTCCTTGATATTCAATAAAGTCGCTTGGAACATGGATTGCTTTACTAAACTGTTCACAACTTTAAATGTGCCCAAGCAAAGAACTGCCTCTGATTTCGTTATTGGGACTGCACAGATGATTTTAGGTACTTTAGGACACTTATTAAATGTTAAGGTTAAAGTATTTTATCATTATAATTCAACCAAGGCATTAGGTATTGTTCTAAATACGTCACTACTGTAAATTACACTCAGTTTTGTGCAATTAGTTTTCACTGTGGCTTATGCCTGTTATGAAACCCGGTTAAGCGTGGTAATTCAGGAGAAGATGATCACCTGTCAATTCCAGGGTAGTTCGTCCCGAGATCTCTCAGTCATGCAAGTGAATACCAGATAGTCCCTTGAATTAGGACATGGATATTACTTTACCTATTCCTTTTCCCACGCAGAAGTTAACTTGAAGCCTTAAACGTACAAGTTAGGACAGTCATCTTGGAAAATTCTTTCCATTGACTTACATGAAAATGGCTTTACTCATCCTGTGTGTCCCTCAGTAGTGGAAGTTTTAATTACTGTTTTCATTTCGTTTATTCTTGGTGATTAATTTGACTTGCTGACTTTTGAAAATATTCAGTATCTTAAATTATATGAACACAATGCATATTTATTAATAGTTGACTAAAAAAACACAATAGTCCAGAGGAAAATGTATTGTTCGTGTACAAAATAATGCATAAAAGTGTAACATAATTCGACACAGATATTTCGCAAGTGAATTTGTAACATCTGCTTGAAGTTTTCCTTATCACTTGTCGAATTCCGCTTAGTTTTTGAAATGCAAGATTTCCAACTTGGAGACCCAAATCGACTCCTTATGATAGTAAATAAAACGAACACTTCTCGATAAGTCATGACATACATTGAAAGCAAATTGCCCTATTTTAAATTAATTTATATCAATATGGGTGATACGGAAAGTTAACATCTGATCATCAGGTTATCAGTGGTGCTAACTAGGTAACACTGTAAATTTACTGTAAATACTGTAAATTTGAAAGTAATGGTTGCCATGAATAACAAAAGCGAAAACTAGCATCCCCCCTTAATTTCTGGATATTATTCCAGAGATATAATTACAAACATATATATTTATCCCAAACAGGCATTTTCGGGAAGAGGAGATTGTATTCTAGGGATTCTACCCACAATCTGACTAACAGACTCTTTCGTTTAGTTAAAAAGCTTCTTTTCTTGAATTAAATGAATTAACCGCAAGGGGGAAATAATAGATGCGGCAAGTGAGTGGGGAACACTGTCCACACTTCGAGGTGCGGAAATCTTTGGAGCGGCCCAAAGGTATAGAAGATGGAAACTCCGGTTGGTAAATCCTACCAAACATACACAGGCTTACGAATATACGTACTTGTACCCTGCAGGACTTTCCTACTGTTTCAGTAGCCTATAATTTGTGTTTGACAAACGGAACGAATCAGAAGGCCAAAAGAAAACAAATTGCGAACGACCAGAACTCGGATATCTCAGCCATTTTTAGTCGAAAGTCTAAGTGAACGCGCTGTGTCCGTGGGCAAGAATGATTACAATACAAGAACCATGATTTAAGATACACTTAAAAACTAGAAATATTAGAAGGCAGTTTATACAAACATGGAATCATATACAGTCACCGCAAATACAAAGGGAAACTGTTATCATAGGGGATATTGTCGCAGGACGAATTGGCCGGATCGAGTTGTCGCGGAACGACATATATCCAAATGTTTTACTGAGATTCTGCCAGAGCACCTAATCGGGGATTGTCAGCCCTCCAGATTCTCAAGCACCTAGCAACTTTAACGGTTAAAAGTAAATTAAATATAATTTTATATGGTTTTGCTCCTAAACTCAAAATCCTGGCAAAATCCCTGATGCTGTGTCCAGAATTATCGTAAGACTAATTGAATTATTTGTAATGCTTACGATTACACATAAACATCAACAATGTCATTAGATATCGATCGAAAAACATTTAATTATATTTTAATTTTGTAAACATTGGTATGATATAATTGATGACTTAATGATATAATTGATATAGCTTAGTTAATGAAGAAAAGAAGAAATTTAGTTTGACATTCTTACAAAACTATCGATACACAAACCCTAGTGATATAATGTATAGTAATTATAACTCACCTGCAGTTTGACGAGGTAGTCTGTGCTTCATATCCTGGTTGACACTTTTAACCGGCTTTCCTCGCAACGTAGGGTGAAGGTTTGTACGTCATAACAGTCTTATAAATTGGCGTTGCATAGGCTCCCTTCCCGTAAGTCACTGGTTTGGTTAGTATCTTAAGGGAGTACGGTTTCCCATACGCTGCTGCTGCGCCATAAGGTTGCGCATACGTTGCTGCTGCGCCGTAAGGCTGTGCATACGCTGTTGAACCATATAAACCTCCTCCATACGCACTGGCTCCATATGGTGACATTGCTCCATATGGCGACATTGCTCCATATAGCGGTTTGTATCCAACTGGTGGACGGTATTTACCAGGAATTATTTTTACATATGATTTGTGAATATATGATCCTTTAGCCCCTGTCTTAATAATATCGAGATGTTTCTGGAGTTTTGGTGGTATATTTGGAACATATGGTACGGCATATGGTATATATTGTGGTGTATATGCTGGCGCAGCTGTATAATAAGTGGTTGTTCTGGCTTGAGGATACGTTTTCTTAGCATAGCTGGATTTACCATAGCTGGATTTTCCTCCGTAGTCAGCTTTTTTGGCATAGTCTTGGTGATAGTCTTGGTGTGACTCGTAATGAGGTTCGTAGTCGTGTGATTCATAATGTGGATGATAACCATAATCATGATAACCATAATCATGATAACCATAACCATGATATCCATATGGGTGATAATCATGATACCCATAATAATCTGGATGATAATCGTAATCGTATGAATGATAACCATAATGATATGGGTGATAATCATAAGAGTATGGGTGATAATCATCATGGTATGGGTGATAACCATACCCATAATGGTATGAGTCACCGTAACTCAATTTGTGAACCATGTACGGAAGATGATATTTGGATCCGTACGAATATGCCGCTTTTTTCGCTCTTTTCCCATAATCCTCTTCGTCACCTGTTTTTGCTTCTTCGTTGTCCTGGGTTAAGTCCAGAAGTGCAGATTTCTTTACTCGTATGACTTCCGGATCTTCCTCGTCAATGCCCAAAGTTTGTTCTGCTGTTTCCACTAACTCATCTGCTGAAGACGAGAAAAAGAAACATAACAGCAATGTTAACGTCACTAAAACTTTAGGCGCAGACATTCTTTGAAGAAGCCGTCGATCCCCCCTGAATGCCTCGTACACTATAAAACGTGCGGCTATTATAATAGTAAATATATATGCAATATAATGAAAGAAATTAGAGTAAATAATGCAACAGACTGGCATGTGTTAAGAGAAACAATTACATTCTTTCGTATATTTCACGCAATAAGTTATGTTTTCTCAAGAGTCGTGTCATTCTGAAATTTATAAGACTCGACTTGTCAGCACATCTTAATTAAGCAACGCAAAGTCAGCGAGTATTCAACCTACTTACACAACACATTCTCATTATTGAAACTTAAAAGAGTAATTGCGTTATAAATAGGCTCACAACTTTTGAAGAAAATTAATGAAAATGATCTTTTCTTAAACAAACTAAGTTATTATTATCTTACAGCTCCTATGGTTCAGTCGTTACGAGCGTTGACTTTGGATAAATAGTGGATATCCGGCGTGAGTTCGAGTTCCGCTCACGCCAGGCATGCTAATTGGGATTTTCCAAGGTTTTCCTTAGCTCCATCAAGAAAATGTGTGTGGTTTTATGTGCTTCTTTCTCCGTCCCTTCCTACGGGACATTCCTTCCAGCTTGTGAAAAGTTTAGACTCTCTACCTGAGAATTCAGTCCATTGTTCGCTGCTATTATGGTTGAATGATGTAATGGCTTCTATAGAAATTAAATAGAGGCTTTCTTTTTCATTCATCATATTAAATGTTTTCCTAGAAACACAGAGCTGATCAAGCCGAATGCGCAGCGTCAATGCCGCTGCGTTGTCTTATCGTCGATGCTGTGGGTGATAGCCATAATGAAACCCATATTTATAAGCCACCGCAACTCATAATATGGATAAAAGCCATAATCTTGATAATAATGATCAGGATGATAATCGTAATCGTATGAATGATAACCATAATGATATGGGAGATAATCATAAGAGTATGTGTGATAACCATAATGGTATAAGTGATAATTATCATGATTTGGGTGATAACCATACCTATAATGGTATGAGTCACCGTAACTCATTTTGTGAACCAAGTACGGAAGATGATTTTTCGATCCGTACGACTACGGCGATGTTTTCGTCCTTTTCCCACAATCCTTTTCACCACCTGCCTTTTCTTCTTCGTTGTTCCGAACTAAGTTCGGAAGTGAAGATTTCTTTACTCGTATCGCTTCCGGAATCTTCCTTCCCCTAGAATTGTCAGCAATCCAGTGTCAATCCTGAACTAATTAGGATATTAAAAAAAAAAAAGTGTTTCGTATCTCACATTAAATTTTTTAGTGCGAAAACACTAATGACATTTTTACACCCGCGTTTTATCTACGATTAAGAAGGATATCATTGGGTAGTTCGTATTTGGACATAACATTTGATTGGAAGAAACTTTATCATCTAAACTGACCAATAAGTGTAGGATAAACCGTGTAATGAGTGTAAGATTAACTGACCAATTAAAACACTTTTTTAAATTGTTGTTACATCTGTTTAATATCCATCCAAATTGATCAGATAAGTTCATTGAAATTCAAATATACAGACTATGAAATGTTAGATCCCTTGATAGCGAACGCTAAGCAAAAGATACTTTATAATCAAGCCCAGTCTGTACGTCCGTCCGCATCCAAAACATAAATCTCAGGAACCACAAAGTTTCGTGGCTAATGTCTTCGCTAGGCTAGCTCAGAGCAACTAGAATCTTCTTGATTGGACAGTGGGTCAGTATCGCCAATCCTTTTATTTAAGATTCAAAATTGTCAAATTGCTTCCATTCAACTAGACCTACCTGCACCAAAATTTGTATAAACATTATTCAACACAATAGAAAATACTGTAGATATCCCCGTCCCCATGCACTCCAGTTGTCAGTTGTCAATCTATTTTCTATAATATCCATTTTTTAAAATTCTTCCATTACCTTATACTTAGCAACACCAAATTTGGCACAAAAATTATTTGACGTAATAGAAAAATACTGTGGGAATTCCTGTCTCTAAGCACCCCAGTTATCAGTGTTGCCACCTATTTTATAACAATGAATGTGTGTACAATGAAGGGGATTTCGCGATTATTCTTAATAGAATCACTGCGCTTATTTGTTTTCATATATACAGTACCTATTTGAATTAAAAGAAAATTACGCAGAATTACTTTATTTTATTACATACTAAATACTAATTACTCGTTGCACTCTGTTCTTAGAACTATTTAAACAGTTAGTGACATAATATACGCAGTACATAATTTTTATCATGCATGACCGCAGCGGCGATGACACTCTGGATTGGAGGAAAATCCATCAGATCATGTCACACGACAACGAGTCTGACACTATTAAACACCAGAGCGGAACTGTCGCTGCAAGGTGCCGCGACAGGGATGACATAGACTCACTGAACTGTAAGATGATTTGACGAAGCCGTCATAGCTCAGTGTTAGAGCGTTGGCGTAGCTTTCTGGAGGTCTTGGGGTCGATCCCAGCGGCCGACCATCCTTACTGAGGTTTTTCCACGGGGTTTTCTCCGTCACACCAGGCAAATGGCGGGATGGCATCTTCAACATAGGCGCTGGCCGACACATTCCTAAATCCTTTCACTTCTCCTATGTCGGTGTGAGCCTTAGAAGCCTAAAAGACCATAAATAAAATTCAATTCTAAGGTGATTTATTTAATTAATGGCTGTACTTTCCAAGCCTGTCATGAATTTGAGAAAATGCATTTCTCAGCGAGTAGATTTGTGGCGAAAGGCGATGGAGAAGGTAACATTCAAGTGTTATTTTCTAAACATTAGGGTAAGGTGGAGAAGTTCCGGTCCCCACATAGAGATCGTGATTCGTGAATACTATGCTCAAAATGTTGATGATCTTCCATTGATTTACTCTTTATATGTGTGACGTTCGAAATTTCACGTCAGTCAGTATTAAGTTTGTAATAGGCCAATTTGTGAAGATCCTCAAAATAGCGATTTTACAATGTTGCTGACTTTGTTGTTTTTCGCAAGAAATCTGTTTTCTACCAAGACATTTCTTTTTAAGGTTAGAAAAGAGGTAGAAGCTAAATCTGGCAAGTATGATGGACGGCGAAGCAAGTCGAACTTTAATTCGTTGACTTTAGCCATTGTAACAACGTTGTTACCCGAGATTGGAAATAGTCAGATGTGAACTTCGTTGAACCCAAAAAGATATTGTGCTTACTCGCTTTCGTTGTACGGTCTACTAAGACACGTTTCTCGAATTTTTCCGACCATTTCTGCGATAGACACTTCATGGAACGTCCACTGCGTGGTTCATCACTGAAATTTCTCTGACCCATTTAACTATCCCATGGAAAGGATTTACTCAGCATCTAATCCAAATATTAGTTATATCTGTTGCACTTAAGCCTTTCAAAATATATTTTTCCACGGTACGAATTTCCACTTCTTCCATCTCTTCAAAATAATACTTGAGGTTTTCACTTCGGTGGGCTGTCAACTACCAATAGCTAATTGGCTTGAAACTTTGAACATAAACATAGGAAGGACGAAACAATCCAATCCAATCAAAATGATTGAGCACAGTGACGCAATCTTTTTGTGAGGCTCGTTTTTTCTAACCTACCCTCGTACATTTTACTTTGACCACAGGAGGTGGAATAAGAAATCTAACAGCTCTCGTCTTATTTTAATGTACCATCCCACATTCGCCTTGTATTACTGAAGACACTGACGAAAACTTCAATTAAGATGATTGGTTCCATGAAGTAAACCTGGAATTCGCTTCATGGAATTGAAAAACAAAACAACCAAGAAAACCTCAGACAAATAGGATTGCAATATGACTAGTCAGCTCTCCGAGTATTCCGTCACCGAAACCCTTAGCGGCCCGTTGGCGTAGCATTTGGGAGGTCGTGGCCGACCATCCTGACTATGGCTTTTCCAGAGTTTTTCCTCAGTCATACCAGGCAAATGCCGAGACGGCACCTTCAACATAAGTCCTGGCTGACACCTTCCAAAATCATTTTCCTTCCCTATCTCGGCCTGAGCCTTGGATGTCTAAAGGCCATAAAATGAAATTCAATTTCGAAACCAGTTAAGTAGGCGGAAACCTCTTGACGTGAGCTCATAAGAGGGTTTTGTGTAAACTGTTTCCGCATATGATAATAATATTGAAAACAAAACAATCCTAAACTATTTTGTGGGGAAAACGGAATACACTTCTTATAATGATAAAGGACATAGTAGATTTACGGTTAAAAAACCCTTGGCAGAATGGGCGCAAGAAAGAAAAAAATTAGCAGCTTCAGCGTAGAAGGCATTATTGCGTACCATTTGTTTTACAGTCATATAAGATGTGCGCCTATGACTGATACTTTTTATCGTAGAACCAGCGATTTTTTTTTTCTTTCAAAAGTTTTCGTAAACTGTGTTATTTCTATCATATCATATCTAGGTATATCAAAACGATTAATTAATTTTTCGATTATTTTTTTCATTGCAATTTAAAATTATTGCCTTTATGTGTTAGACCGGGATAGGGTGGAGAGGAAACCAAAGGGTAGGATGGTATTACCCACCATGAGGTTATCGTGACTGAGGAACAAGCTTGGAAAAACATCAGTTAGGATGGCTGGTCGCTGGGTGTAACTTTCCGGTAACTTTTCGAATGTAACACTCTACTAACTGAGCTACGACCGCTTGGTAAGCGCAGTTTGCAAAGACAACAAAACCCCGTAAAACCATAGCCCTTAGCCAAGATAATTATTCCAAAGTATTTATTCAATGACTTATTTTTATGTCTTGTTCATGCTACAGGTTGAAAAGAACGATATGCGAAAATTTAAAAAGATATTATTAATAGCATTATTGTACTGGAATCTGCACGAGAGAAAATTTGCTGCTACATAATTATTCCAGCACAGGCTTCAATTGTAGATACGATTTATTAATTTGAGTCAACTTACACGACTAATGTCCATTTACAGCTGACATTGAAAGGGAATGATGTGAAAAGGAGGTTGTCAAGGCCCTAGTTTAAAGATACCATCCCAGTATGACTCTGCTGAACATGAAAGAAAAAAAAACCGTAGAGAAAACTCTGTCAATTCCAGAATCTTCCGAATGTAAAGCCAAATATTCTGCTGACTGTGGAACGGTCGTAACCGCAAGAGCCACGTCCGCTCTACCAACTGAGATGTAGAATAAATGCGAAACTGATTTCGATTTGTATAAGAAACAGTTAGTCCTATATCACAAGAACGCACACTTTTCTTATATTAAAAGAAGAAAACATTCTAAACAGAGAAGTGATGAAGAAAAAAAAAAGTTGTTTGACTAGTTGAAATCGAAGATGCACCTGCAGCATCTCATAATACAAGACGTTTCAACATTGTCCTTTCCGAGCTTCCTGTCTCAAATGTTGTTGATTCTGTCAATATTCACAACACTGGAGAAAAGAAACTAATGAAAGCTAAGTAGTGACTAGCATAATTTGTAGTACCTTTAGATCATTCGACTACTAATAAAAGAAGATCGATTTTACCGTAATATTACTGGAAATATCGGCTCCAGTTAAATTAACGTAACTCTTAACGGTTGTATAACGTAGAAATATTACAGTGAGGGTGACTAGAAACACAGAAAAAAAAAAATTAGTATTTCGTATTGTGAAAAAGTGAATAGTGATTATAGTGATTTTTCAGGTCATTTGAAAATATGACTAGCGCCTTCCGAAAAATTGCAGTATTTTAGAAATATCATAATGGATAATTATTGAATAAATGTTTTAAATTTCACCTGAATAACACTTTTCTGTTTTAAAAAGAGAAGCGAGATATTATGGAACAACTGAATTTGAACTTCTGAATAGGCCTATTTCGTCGAAAGGTGAGATTACAATTTTCATTATTATTAGACTATTCTGATTACAATTTTTATTTGCGCGGGAAGCACAAAGGACAGATTTCTTTAAAACCTCTCGAAACAAAATTACTGTGCTGAATTTACTGTGTACTTTACAGTTTTGCCTAATAGTGAGTTCACACCAGTGGAGCATCCAGAGAGGGGGCGCGGGAGGCAGGTACCCCCTTCTGAAGGGAAATATACATTTGTAGAACTATTTCATTAATTTACTTCATAGAAAGCTTCGATTTGTTTGGCTTTAAGAACAATTTTTTTCTAGTAAGAATAATCGCAATGTTTCCATGAGAAACGTAGCAATTTGGGGAAAATGCAATAAATTGATACTTAAATATCCATTTACCGAAAATATTAAAAAATGTTCTTGTTCTATTTCTCAGATCAGCATCCCCCCTGACAACAATCCTCGATCCACCACTGGTTCACACTAGACCATGTTGATAATGTTTGTACGTGCGTATGACCATGATGTATTAATAATCTTCTTGGAGAATTGTGATTAATATTTTAATTATTGATTTACAAAATTGTGTATCTACTTTTATGTTAGATTTCCTTGTAGACCGCCTTTTCATGCAAGCGTTAGCTGCAGTCTTTGCATGCGTTTGGTCGAATAGCCAATAGAAATGCGTGCTCGCCTGTTTCTATTGGCTATTTAGTCAAACCCAAACGAAAGAATGTAGCTAACACGTACATGAAATAGCAGCCTAACTCTTAAGCTCTCATCATATATCATTGGAAATTTCGCGCACTTTTATTTTCACGTTATTCACCTTGCAAATGGAAAAGTAAGTTAAGTTCACATCAAATGAAATGAGAAAAATAAGAATAAGAAATTCTTTAATCCCAAAAATTGGGTCTAACGAACAAGTACCAGTACAATAGCTAGAGACAATAAAATTTCGTGAACAAAGGTGTTTAAGGATAATCTAAAGGAACGATCTCCAACAAAAGATGGCAGCACTATCTCCGTATATGTCTAATGTATTCTTATCGTTGCAAGAAATTTCCTTGCAAGAAATCACTTCATTGTTGTTGTGAATATCGGAATCTATAACAATGAAGTTCTTTCTTTTTTAAATTTTAAACCTAAAATGGAACATTTTAAAATCTAAAATGGACTTTTATGTTTATACTTGTTTGCTCCATATTTTCGTACCAATACTGCATATATTTTTCTGATTGTTTCTAATTTCAATCCAAATTCCGTGAGTTAGGGTTTTTTTTGTCTGACAATTTATTTTGGTTACTGTTGAAAAATAGAAGTAAGCCTACATGTAGTAAGGAAGTGCTACGAGTGTGCTCGTATGATGAAAGGTTTTAGCCATGTTTTTGCACGTTGATACGGTTATAATGTAAGTGAATAAAACAGTGTACATTCGAGAAAAGAACAGTGAAAATACGATTCTCAGTCAGCGAGGCGACGTCGATCCCACAGCGGCATTTGGTCGGCGAAAGTCGGACCGACTCAACGGGCGGGAAAACTTCACGTTTTAAAAAAATCCAAACAAGAAGCCGACGATGTCGGGCGGGGACTAGGTGCTGTTTCGCTCCTATGCCGGCAAACGGGGAAACAACGGCTGCCCGGAAAATGGCCCGTTGACCAAACACCACTTTTGTATCGCTGCCGATCCCTCCCCAACCTTTACCAGACGGCGGCCCGACCAAAATCCACGTCTTGATGGGCATTTGGCTTGCTGGGAATGCAGCAATTCTGCCAGGATTTCTCTTGTGTGTGTGTGTGGGGGGGGGGGGGAAGAGTGTAAAGAAAACATTGAGGTGTAAGTTGAATTCTTCAGTTTTCCATCAATTATTAGCCGTATAAGCTTTCTACCTTAGAGGTGCGTGCTAAGGAATTTGTTGCGTGACAACTCCACTGCGGAATCTCGCAGAATCTCTGTACTGACGGATGGACGGGCAGAGTGAAGTTAAAAGAGGTCCAAACTATTCTTTGAATGTACAAGAATTATAAATTATTTTACAAATGTATCCAATACATACACTAGTCGGTGGGTGGCAACGCTCGCTACCTTGTAATCGAAAGGTCGCTAGTTCGATACACGGTGGTGATACAAGTGTTCGGAGCCCACATCTTGTCCTGACGTTATCTTCATCCGACGGAAGAAGATGGCAAACCACAATCGGCTCCCCGTGCCCAGGGACCTCTGCGTCAAAGAACTGCTTCACAGTCATAACCAAGGATTCCGCCAGGATTTTTAGTTTGGGGGTGTAAATTCAAAACTGGGAGTATGTAAGTGGAGTTTGACACGGTTCCTATTGATTTTTAACCATAAAAAATGTTTACGTTGGGATAATTTCGAGGACTTGTGGGGGTGACACCCCACAGAGGGGAGGCCTGGCAGAATCACTGGGCAAAACAACCATCATCATTCAAAATTCTTATTTGCAATTTTGTTTCTAATTGTTGTAATTGCATTGTAAGTAGTAAGTCAGACTTCGAGCTTTCTCTGTATTAAAAACATATATATATATTACTGTATAATCGCTAAAGATTAAAAAAATAATTTGCACCTGTAGCAATTGTGTAACAAAAAAAAAATCATCCTCCTTGCGAATTTAGGTAAAGATTACTGGCATTTAGTGCTTGGAGTCTTTGTACCCTCCCCTCAACACAATTTCGTTTTCCGCCACTAACTGACAGCATAATTTTCAAATTTTACATAACAAGAAACTAAATAGCTTGCATTTAAATTTATATTATGTGCCCTTGTACCCAATCATCGCACCTATAATTGGGTGTATACTTTACGTTGGCAAAGTACTCTGCTGGACGTTAGATGGCAGGCTTTTCTACTTCAAGCACGCGTTCCATTTTCTATAAAGTCTGTTCCTCATTGCAATTTTTTTTTTTTTTTGTTCAAAAGGAGTTAAGTTATTCGAAAATCTTTACTCTTGACTTTAATATTTTGTTAAAATATTTCCATTTTATTATATCCTTACCAATTCTTACTAGAAGTAGTCATCATACACAATGCTAAGTGCAATGTAAGTGCTAATTAAGTGCGTTTAAATGCTAGGTTTTCGTTACAAGTTTCGGATAAATTTTTCTTTCCAATTTAACAGAGAAAAATGAACTTCTGAAAGCGTAGAAGCATCTTAAAACACAATAGTTAAAATTCTGGTCTCCTTCTATGCCGTATATGTTAAGAGGGAAGTAATTTTTGTTTGGTGTGTTTTAGAAATTCAGTTCTGATTTTGTCCCCTCTAGTGCAGTAAAGGAACAAAATTAGTAATAAACTGAAAATTGATTTGGGGGTAGAAGAATGTGACATCAGCAACATAATAAAAGTCCCTAAAATCCCACTGTTGCTTTCCCCGCCATATTTAAAAATGGCCGCATCAGCAGGAAATTTTTGAAAATCGTCGACCTTCATGTTCATGCCTCTGGTGACCTTTCTAATTCCAGCAGGGCTATAAATCACACATCGTTGCAAAGATAAAAACAGAAGATTCCAAAGAAATAACATTTGTGTCCATCGTGCCTAATTTGTAGAAGAGGAAGAAGAAGAAACGTGATATTTTCAGAAATCGTTTGAAGCTGGCAATCCTGACAGTTATCTTTCGCAACGAAACCACACCAAAGGATGCCTTAGACACTTGTGGCAAGGATTCCCAACAATTTCACAGGTCGAGGCAATACAAGGAGAGAAAAAAATCCATTACGTAATATAAAAAGGATAAAGATAAAATGAAGTTGATGGGCGGTAACAGCACTATGGCTTACGCCCGTCCCGAAATCCATTACGTGTTTTACTCTCAGAGTATATGAACATAAATGCATAAGGAAAAAAAATGACATTCAAATTTACGGGTCTAGTCAACGTCAAAATTATAACATAACCAGGACGAGTTTTACATCGTTGGAAAGTTCATGAAATACAAATTCTAACAAGGAATCATTTGTACGCATCGTGCCCAATATGTAGAAGAAGAAACATTTTTTTATTAAAAAAAAAAAGAGATGATTTCATAAATTCTTGGAAGATTGCAACACTAAGAGCTATCAGATGCCATAAAACTCTACCAACGAAGTACATACCTAAGGCACTTTACAACAAACATATCCACCAACAATTCCAACGATGTAGCACGTGTGCCTATCGTGGCTAATTTGTAGAAGAGGGTGGAAAAGGCGGAAGTTAAGAAAATGGAATTATACGTCCAAACATGGAAACAATTACATGAAAAAAAAAATAGTAACGAGCTCAAAATCGGTATGGTAGTGCGGGAATGTGTGAGTAACAACATACTAAAAGTCCTCTAAAAATCGACCATAGTGTTTCCTGCCATTTTGGATACATAGCCGCCATTTGCAGCTATTCTGTGAAGTATAGATAGTCATCATTGAAGAATAATAAATTGGTAATAGGCTAAAAACTGGTATGGGAAAGTATTCAAGAAACAATATACTAAAATATCCTAAAATCCTACCATAAATTTTCCCTCTATTTTGAAGAAATGACTAGTTTTTAAGATGATTTAGTAAAGATAGAAATCTTCGATGAAGATAGAAACACATTCGTAGCCAGCTGAAAATTAATATGGTAGGCCTACCTGCGGGAAGAGTCTTAACAAATTAATTTCTATAAATGTTTCTTGAAATCGCACCATTGGTTTTCCCCTCAATTTGGTAAAATAGCCGCCCTTTGCTTATTTCAGAGTGTTGTGCGCGACTAGGCCCAATCCCAGCGTCTCTCCATCCTTCCTTCTGCTGAAATCCGAAGGAGTCAAGTGAAGGAACCTTCGGAAGGCCGTAAGATAGGACGCATTTTGGACGTGTACACTTTGCGAATAAAGTGACATCTTTGGAAAATCACGAGTAAATAGAAACACAAACAACTGCGTAGTTGTACTCGTTTTTCCAAGATGCTTTGCTCGCGTGAGCTTTTCCCTTTCCTCTGCTCAAGAGGTACTGAACGGCGCGTATTTTTAAGACAATGGTTTACATGGTCATATTTAAGGACGCCCATTAGGGGGGTAAGAGGGAGCTTTCCCCTCACCCTAGTCGGAGAAAATTACACTAATATGGCACAAAAAAAGGCAGTATGTGTATGGGCGCTGTCCTTGCCCCCCCCCCTGAAAATTACAACATGGGCGCTCTTGGTCATATTCCTTATTTATTCATTACTAGTGAACAGGTCTTTCATTACAATTGCAATTTTTCCCGTTCTTTGAAAGACTTTCCAGGGAACAGCTTCACATAGATGTTTCAGTGCTGTTTGTAAGTTGTATTATTATCTTGATAAATCAGCGAAAAGGTTTCGAAACGTTCAAATGCAACGCAAAAGAAGTGATGCTACATTAACAACGTGATGTGTGCAACAAATTGCTGTAACGTTTACAGAGTAACTGCATGTTACTTGAAATCAATTTTGTGACATTTTCTATTCCTCAATAGAACAATTTATGTAGTGTGTTAAGTAAATAATATGAACAAGAAGAATCGTCCTGAATATCCGCATATCCTGTTTTGATGGCGGAATACAGCTGCAACTGTCATTATTAATGTACATAAGATGGATAATGCTCATCGTTGTCCCGTGGCTAGGCTCGTGAAATTCTGTAAAGCACGAAGCGGCCGTAGTTCAGTTGGTACAGCGCGGTCATGCACGGTCTCTATCGATTTTTGACCGTATAAATTTTAAAGTTTAGAGTATTGTCGAAAATTTGGTGGTGACACCCCCCACAGGGGGTTTGGAGATCCTAGGTTCGATTTCAGAGACCAACCATCCTGAAAGGTTTTCCAGGGATTTTCTTTAGTCGCATCAGGCAAATTCCTGATGGTACCTTCAACTTAGGCCCTGATAGACACCTACCCGCATTCTTTCCCTTCTTCTGCCCGATCTGAACCTTAGAAGCCTGAAAGTTATAAATAAAATTCAAGTTCGAACCTCACGGTAGACCATCCTGACAGATTTTCCAGGGTTCACCTCTTTAGTAAGAAAATACCGGAATGGCACGTAAGATCCTGACCGCCAACTTTCCCATTCTTTTCTTTACCATATGACGGGCCGATTGAAAGCTGCTTAAAATTATACTTCAATTAAATTCAACAAGAGACAATCCAATGCGATATTTAAAGAAAAACAACAATACATCAGATCATTTATTGTAGTATTTTTCTATTTTTTGCACAAGAGCAGAATAGAATGGAGCACCACATACAGCGTCTACTAAGAATAGTGATTTAACATAAAACTTCTTTTGATTTTGCAACTATCTTCCCCACAACGCAAGAAGACGCCTACCCGAAATAAATGGTTTCTTCCCCTGTAAATTTTCTTGTTTAAAAACAATTGCTGGCTGCAAATAACAACTACATACCGCATGTCATGCGTCTCATTCAACAGAATCTCCCAAATACCTAGAAAGAATAAACACACAAACAAAGGAAAGACTAACTTCATTGATACAATGGAAGGAGCAACTGGAGACAAGATGCTAATCATGCAGGACTACCCTTCCCACACCACTGGTTTCCACGCGAGATTACTTCCTCCCTGCTTCCTCATTTTTAGGTGCGATTACTTTCTCCATCCGTCAATTCATATGTGGCACTAGTTTCTTCATGAAACAATTGAACGCTACACAGATGGAGGCCGCGAAGGATGGAT
>JAGDQP010032275.1:0-21420 GCA_022664845.1 Lepisma saccharinum | reverse complement strand
GGTACGATATGAAAGTATATATATATATATACTTTCATATCGTACCGATCTCAATAGGTATATTTTCTTCGAAATCTACCTAATAATGTTTCGCGGTAAATCATAAAGTATGCATTAAAGTAGTGTTTAGCGTTTGATAGTTGATTTATATCAATATGGTGCATATAACAGTTAAAATGTGATATCAGTTTTCCAGTGTATGCAAACCTGGAATATTTTTAATGGCACTACGACGATTTATTGAATATTTAGTACTCCCCAGTGACGATAAACGTTGTGAAGCACAAAAGATAGCATTTCAAACTTGAAATATTGTATCAGACTTCCAATGTTTCCAAAGCGATATCAAGTTTATTTTTCGTAAATAACTGAAAACAGGTTTATTGTATATTGGTATGCTTCTAGTGATGATAAACAATGTGTGTGAAGCACTGAACTCTGAATATTATACCAAATTTTACGTTGGATATGTTGATTTTTCATGTCTGACTTGATACAATATTTTCAGCTTCAAATGCTATATTTTGTGCTTCACAATGTTTATCACCACTTTGTTTATCACCAAATATTAAACAAACCGTGCCATTAAAAATATACCATGTTTGCAACACTGAAAAACTGATACCACATATTTACTTGTTATATGCACCGTATTGATATAAATCAACTATCAAACCCTAAACACTACTTTAATTATGCCGGCCGGGTGGCCGAGCGGTCTGCGGCGGTAGGCCATCGGCTCGCAGGTCCCGGGTTCGAGTACCGGCAGGCATGGGTGTGGATTTTAACAACTAAAGGCGAATAGTGACGGGCCGAAGTCCAAAGTTACTGGACTGACCCATAAAAAAATAAAGTTTACTAAAGTTTTACTACTTCAATGTATACTTTATGATACCACGAAATATAATTTTTATTTAATATTGTACGAAAAACAATCGATTTTGGGCTCCGAATTAGAACCCCGATATCTCAACATGTTATCGTGTCCCTTGTTAGACTACGATCATATTGCAACACATCCTGCCGCCCTTTGCAACCCGTACATCAATTATGCTATTTGGGTTGCATATATTGTAGGCTTTCAGCGCAATACGTGACAATAGCAAGAAAAAGAGATGGCCAATTCCGCAAAAATATGCAGTTACAAAATATTTATTAAATTTACAATATCTCAGAAACATTATACCAAAGACTTATTCTAACAGTTGAGTGTTGTAAGCTTTCGTAGACATAAAATAAGAAAACTAATTGAAAACAGAATATCGGTACAACTCAATGCATACATCTCAAAGTGAATCTGTTAAATCATGATGCAAGTACTCGAAATGGAACGGTGTACGTCGGTATGAAATATCGGTATTTTCTTGTTATTGTTCTTCGCGTACCGGCACTTTTTGACAAAAGAACGATGTTAAACGGGTTGATGTTACTGCTTCAAAAATATACCGTCGCCTATAAATTTCCATTTCGAGCACTGCCGGTAACATCAGGAATATCAGCAACAGTGCGGTAATATCAGGAGGATTGTCTTAGTTATGTTCTATTAATAAGAATTACCTTGGTAATTATAAGAAACAAAAGAAAGTGAGAAAGTTGCAGCAAGTCTATGTGTTACTCATCACAGATCTCTCCCAAGTCTTAGGCAAACAGATGCTGAATAAAGAATTATTAGCACCTCGTTGAGAAGCTCGATGCAGGGTTCAGGCTGTGGATGTCGGTTATGCATTACTTTCATCATAGACTACCAAAAATTAACCTACACTCGGTTCGGTCCACCTGAAATGGTCCAACTTGGTTACTCGATCTCTTTCATATATTCAAATATTTATATCCTCATATAAGAATAGTTCAAAACGGGCATCTTTTTATTTATATCTCAACCGATTAATTAATGACGGCCATTTTGTATTGAGGCGCATGCCAAAAACGTTTTCTGTTGAAACTGTTGAAGGGACAAAAAAACAAACGGTTAGAGAAGAGGTTAGCCCTGCATTGGGAAATATTTTCTGACCGTTTGGTTTCCGTTGCTTCAACAGTTTCAACATAAAACGTTCTTTCATCATTCGTCTCACACATTCTCCAGGTCAATTTCAGATGTCATTTTGTCGTACAGAATTAGACTTATGCCAAAAGTAACTTTCGTCATGGGGTTTTCAGGAACATTCCAGCGCAGATTGATATATCACTTGACCCACTTACTATTTAAAAAATTTGAAGCAGAGTCAAGATAGCTGTCATTGTCGTTGTACCCCACAGCAATTATCGCATCCTGCCCAGTATCCATTAATAGTCATTTGCTTTCAATATATTTAACAGTTCGTATAAAAAAAAACGTTTTTTCTTACTCTGTTATCGATTTACTTGCATTCTATGTTCATATTTCTCGGGTTCCTTTGTCATTATTTGTTAACCATAGCAGCTCTAATTTTGGCTGCGAAGGTTTATCTAGGCACTGTACCGACATACGAATTTCCATTAAAATCGGGCTCTCTCACTCGATGAGTGTCCCTTGTAAAAAAAAACGCTCCCATTGACTTCACATGTAAAAATCGAAGGTGGCGTATCTTTGTCCTGGTTGCCCATTCTCGGACCAAATTTTGAAGGTCCCTGATAGTGGGATACATGTCTGCCAATTTTGATCTAAATCGTAGAGTACGTGGTCCCTAGTAAGCTGACTGCATCCATGTGTTAAAAAATAAATTAAAAAAGGCAAGTTTTATTCTTTAGATGATGTTTAATTAGAATATGATAATGATGATGGATGTTCTACCCGGAGACAGGTCCATGACCTGAAAGTCCCTGGGAAAGGGGAGCGATGGTGATATGTCATTCTCTTTCATCAAATGTAGATCATCTCCTAAGGACGGTTCTACAATTTAAAGTGGGCTCCCTACCGTGTATCGCAGCGAGGACACCTTGATTACAAGGTAGAAGGTGTCTTCAATGCCTTCACCGGAGACACCAAATTAGAGGATACAAAAATCTAAAGAAGATAGTTTCAGTAGAACTTTTATTCTACTTCTAAGCTATTACTTGAAATTACACATTAAACAAGCACCACGGGTGACTACGTGCTACTGGGGTGACTTCGAAATTTAACACATTCGAAACTAAGCAGCGACCATTTTCACCAAAAGTTATTCTACATCTTCCTCAGCTATATTAATCGACGACATTTTTTAACAAGATTACAGATACTTTTTCCCCTACAGACAAAGAAATGAGGCTTAAAGAAAGGGAAAATATATGAGATTGCAGTTTCAGTAAGTTCAACAAAGGAAATATGTTATTTTTCTAAAACGAATAGTTTGTTGTCATACAAATTAATTCTAGGATCTTAAAGGTTTATACACTATCTACAAGAAAAAAAAGTGTTTATCACGCTTCGAGATGATGGCCTCTTGCACAAAGGGTCGCCTTGGGAAGTGAAGAAAGATGCACAGCTAGGATCCTTATCGTGTAATGCAAGATAGAAAATAACAATAGCATTCGCACAGGTAACTCATATGTGCGCACAATAGAAGCCAATGTCCTCTTGGCGGTAACTTCCTACTATATCCTTACTGCATACGCAAATCTATTAACTTTGTTTAAAAATTTCTTACACACATATATACACATACACCATATACATACACTATACAGTGCTTGTCAAAAGTTCTGGAACGATTAAATATCTCGGTTAGAACGCGTTTTTCTGAAAAGAGACAAAAATTGTAGGAAGTCAACAGAACTTTCGGACGGACGGATCAGCCAAAGTATGTGCGGCCCCGTGTGGGCACCAACTTTGATTTTTCAAACGGGAAGCCCCAATTTTTATTCTAGATTCTGTATCTACGGATTGAAATTAGAATATGTTGTGCTCAAAACTGTAGGATACGAGCCTTGGACTCCACAGAGCCGGGAAGCAGATTAATGGTGAGAAGTATCAAATGTTCCGGAACGGCTAAATATTTCGGTTAAAATGCGTTTTGAAAGGGGGCAAATTTGCAGGAAATCAACAGGGCATCGGACGGGCTTAGCAACCAAAATGTGTGGGGTCCTGTGTCAGCCCAATGGGACCCAACTTAAATTCTGCAAATGAGAAATCGCACTTGTTCACATACAGTATAACATTTTCCCTAGCATCGAAATCTACAATGATAACAAGGAGATAGCATTTAAGAAAACAAATTTGGGCTTTGTAGGCCCCCTGTAGTGTACTGTACCATATATGCACTATCTCCTTTCATGACCTATGAATTTCATCGCCAGTAAGTTTCGTAGATGTCCATTTTAGTGTCCTTGGAATTGCTTATGGGCTCTGTGGGGCCGATCGTCCATACCCTCCAGTAATGAGCAGGGTATATATTGACTTACTTTCTATCGTACAGAAAGAATCTGCAGTGACAAGTGCGGATTCCAATTTGCAAAATCCAATTTCGTACCCATGGACTTACACAGGATACCACACATTTTGATTGGCCAACCCGTCCGATAGTTCTGTTGATTTACTGGAACTTTTGTTACTTTCAAGTTAAAAAGACACACATTTTAATCGAGATATAATTACAGCCGTTCCAGAAAAGTTGACACTTCTAATCCTTTCTGTTTCCGGCCATGTGGTGCTCAGGACTGATATCCTACAGTTTTGACCACGACATATTCTGATTTTCCCCCACATATACAGAATCTGGAATGAAAGCTGGGGGTTCCCATTTGAAAAATCGAAGTTGGACCACGTAGGGTCCACACAGGGCTGAACCGGTCGTCCGATAGTTCTGTTGATTTCCTGCAATTTTTATCTCGCTCAAGATTTCAGAAAAACGCATTCTAACAGAGATAGTTAGCCGTTTCAGAACTTTTGACAAGCACTGTATATCATGGACAATCCTTCAATTTTCAAAGATCACTCTTTCTACTGGAATTGTCGTAGCTTAGGCGATAACGCATCTGAATCGGGTGGTCTGTGTTCAAATTCCGACCAGAACGTTGGAGCCTTTTCTTCAGTGTGTTCTGAAGCGAACTCAGGTTTCTATCAAGTTAAGTAGCAATATGTCGCAAAGAAGTGACCGGGATTTGAACCCAGCAAGACAGATTCGTAACCAGACGCGCTCTCTGCCTGAGCCACGGTGACTCGATTCGAACATAAATACAAAGCGGAAGTTTAAAAAATAATACGCCTATTATTTGCTCTTGAAATAAGAGAATTGTTTATCAGAGAATGTAGATTTTAGCTATTTAACAGAAATTATTTTAACTACCTTTGTTCATTTTATATATTACTGCTCACCGTACCATCCCAAAATTTGCTTAGTGTGATTGAGTGAACCAGGGAAAACCTTAGTCAAGATTCTCGGTACCGGGAATAGTTGCCGACCTGTTAGCCGTGAGGGTTAGGGCGCTAAGTCAGCGACTCGAAGGTCTCGGGTTCGAATCCCGATGGGCATGGATGTTTGTAGTAGTGGATTTTAACTAGAATGTGACGCTTAATTGTGACGGGCCGAAGTCAAAATTTACTACAATGACTCATACAAAATAAAGTTTACCAAAGTTTTACCGGGTATCGTTCTTGAGATCTCCTAATTGCAAGGCAATCACGCTAACAAATGTTTTGCCTCGTTGGTATAATAAGTACTGGAACTCATACAAACTTAAATATTAGCATTGACAATTCAGTAATATCACTTGGTACAACGACGAAAATATCAATTTCGGTCTCAAAGTGTGAGAGACCGTGGACTAAAAAACACATTGTAAATAGCGTGCTATCAACCATTCGTTGCATATCTTTTAGTGGTCTTGTAGGAAGCTGATTCTTAAATCTTAACCATATTTTACCAGTTAATCAGCTGCCTTTACTGATAGGGAACTGACATACAATACTTTTTCAAATTGAATAAAACATGATTAAATTAACGATCTAAAAAAGTCAATGCTTATAAGAAATATTTAGATTAGCATGGAGGGGTAGGCCCGTGTAGATTTAGGGGCTTCAGACGACTGTTCACTATGCCCATGCATTAGGACGGCTCTGACCCTGTGCTTACTATTTACATAGGTAACTGAGTCACTTTTGGCGGGGCCCCTGAACCATTGGGGGCCCTGGGCTACAGCCCATTTAATACGGCCCTGGCAATGTGTACATGGATTCTGTCAGATCTTCAATGGGATTCCCCCCCCCCAAATTCTCGAGCACATACCCCAATCTACATACAACTTAAAAATGTTAACGGTTAAAGAGCGACAGAAAACTTGCAATAATCTACTTACCCTCCTCCCCAAATCCTTAGTCTCCTGACAGTACAAAAATAACGGAAACATTGTGATCACTAGATTACAACAGCTTGTTAAATCAAGGTCGCAAATTTCAAATCTGACGTTAGTTTATCTCTACGTGCTTTCGCTGCGGCACAAATCTACCTTACAGATTTTCAAAACAAAATCAAGTTTTTCTCTCGCCTCCAAGAAAAAACGGATTATTCAGTAAAATAAAAAAAACGTTCTCTCTTACGCTTAAATATTGTGAAGAACACAATGAAATATAAGGCATTGGCTCAATTACTACAACCGCGCCTAAACGGTCGTCCACTTGAGATCCAACATTTGATACAATCAACTGTAGAAATATTAGGGAAAAAATGAGAAGGTATAAAGAAAGTTTTTAGGCGATGAATTTCAAAGAACTCTACTTTCCTAATCAACAATAATCACAGATGGCCAGAAGGGTTTCTTGTGACAGAATTCTATAGCTAATTCAATACGTGACACTCCAGCTCAGTGTTACAATACAGCCATATATGGCGCTATTCTATACAACACAACAAGAAGAAAAAGTTCCACTTAAAAGAAATAACTACTGTTTGATACATGCGTATTCAGGGAGGGAAAAAATGTATAATCTCATTACAATTTGTGTATAACAAGATGGATCACAACCAAAGCGAAGAAATGAAGAAGATTGTTGGCGGCTGTTTCGTGCAGATCAGGGAACAAAAGAAGTGTGGAGAAAAAAAAATATCAAAAAGAAAAAAGAGAGCAACAACAACACAACACTACATACACAAAAAAAAATCATAATAACTGCTACTACACAACCGCATGTTAACTGGAAGTGGAACGTCCTCCAGGTTACTCAAGTTCGTCCTTGCTCAAGTCCTTGCCACCTGCTTAATATTCCCCGCGTGTTTGGCGTCAGGATGGGAACTTTTTTAAAATAAAAAATATCGCACCCAGAACCAAATGTTGAATAACCATAAGGGGTAAAATTACAGCTCTCTTTCCTTTAATTCTGAAGCTTTTCTTAGGCATAACTTCAAATTTAACCAGTAGTCACGACGTAAAGCACCATTGCTTAGCTACTGGTGCAAAGTTTGAACTTCTATCTGACACAAGTAAACTTTGCATCCACTATTATTATCTATACTAAATCTGCCACACGACTGAGCGAGGTAGGTGGTAAGGTTTCAGAATCCCAATCTATTTCCAGTAGACAACTTCTTCTCTCGCACAAGTCGAACTGCCTAACAATTTGGCATACAACAGAAGTGAAAAATTATGCAGTTTTAAAATAAATGTTGTAGTCACAAAAATACATTTTACTAGCAATTTGTACCCTTCTAAAAATCTTTCTTAATATGTTATTTACATCATATTCGTTTTCTGCTTTTGGTAAATTTCCTTTGATGTTGAGAAATAACGGACGTATTAAATAGACAGAAAAATGCATAGCAAAAAGTATAATGCATTTTTTAGTGAATGGACTATTTAAATTCCTTTTACGTATAATAAGCGCTATTATTAAGCGCTATTATACAATATTTTGATTTATTTACACACTGTAGAAATTAAAATCTTTATTTTATACTTCCATTTAATTTGAATTTTCTTTAATATAATGTCTTTATGCAACTTTGGCTCTGGCCGGATGGATGGTGACGGGAGTTAGTGGAATTAACGAAGTGGAAGGAAATGGGAGAGCCCGAGAAAAGCCAAGCACACGGTGTTTGTCAACCACAAAGCCCACACGGTACGAGCCAGAATCGAACCGAGGAGCTCACGCATCAGAGATAAGCGCTCTACCACTGAACCACCGCAATCCTTTTACACTTTTTGTACATATTTTTTTGCTGAAATTCTGATAATTTCGTGCTTAGCAAATGTCATTAACATGAACAAGAGACGTGGAAAGTTTATCATACTTTTATTAAATTGAGCTGTGAACCAACCACATTTTATCTTCTAATACGCGGCCTACTGATACAATTCAACCATTTAAAACTAAATTTAACGTTAATTCAACGTGTATGAGTCAATTTACATCGTCTACATGTCTATACCTAGCGAGTCTCCCATATAACCTAACAATGAGAGAATATGTTTGGCTATTTTCTTCCTTAAAATTGCTTTCTCTTGACGACCCACAAAAACTGGTAGATAACAGCTAATGGTTTATATAATTTCATCAAGAATGCATGACAGTGAAGACGCTCTTTAATGTCAAATATTCAATACAATTTCAGCATTAACAGCGCGATTACCATCATAATTTATCAGTTTACCTCGGTAACATATGAAACCGTACATATGAAAATACAAACCGATAACATACAGATTTAACTCAAATAAATTTTGCACTGAAAGTCGTATGAAGTATAAATTATACATACCTTTCTTTATCATTCCTGAAGCAAATCATAGTTTCATACACTGTTAAAAATTTTCAGCTTCTTTACTGAAATCAAAAATGCAAAACTGTCCAGATATTATTCGTTATGTTAATCACTAAAATTAGAAATCTTTTATTCCAAGAATATTTAAATACAGAATTCTCACAAATTTCTCTATATTTTGTCTTCAATTTCTTCGACTAACGGTAACAACATACTGGGGACTAATTTTTACTGAATTCGCTTAAGAATGGAAAATATTTTAGCTGGATAACAACAGTCTAAATAATAATAATGTGATTCTGATGAATAGTCACAATGTCAATATGAATAATAGCAGACAAGTTCTAAGTATTCTCTGTTTGAATATTTATTAAAACTCAAAGATTTCTGAATTTATTCACTAACATTCCACGTGCTCAGTTGCCTAACTTTTCAAAGAAAACTGCTGAAAACTTTTAACATTGTAGGACTTAAAACTAGATTAAATTTGACAAGCCACAATTCAAAATCTTTTAAAAAACAATAACTTTAGAAGATAATCCACCATTTCAATAAGCCATAATACAGAAATTTTAAATATATCAATTCAGAGGTGAAACCGCTGACCCGACTGACTCTGTGTCCCGGAACGTTATCGAATCTTGACCCAATTTACCCGGTCTTTACCCGATTTGAGCTGGTTGTATTCCTGTGGCCTGAATCAATTAGTATACAGTAATGTTTGCATTCCTTGACAAGTAAGGTCATGTATCTCAAATTACATGTAGTGATCTATGTAGTGTATCCCTAAATATGACTCACATTATTAACAGAAAGAAAAGCACTTGAATTAAATTTTGATTGTGCAGTGCATGTTGAAAACACAATTTTACTCATAGGTGATATGCACTCCTAACAAAACCACGAACCCTTAAGCTGAAAAATTATAAATATCCTCCTCAAAAGGAGCAACGATTTTACGAAGAAATAGTAATGTTGACCACGCTTTTCCTGGAACCGAAAAGATTTTAATGCTTGTATCCTATGTAATACCTTAAACAGAAAAAAAAAAATATTTCAGGATGGCCTTTCTCGGAGGGGAAGAGGGTTTTGTTCTTTCTGGGTTTCTTTCTATATGGTATACTATTTTGCTAGGAACTTTTCGGCGTCGTATATCTCGTACTCTGAAGGATAACAGCAGCGGTCCCGGTCACACCTGGAAGAAATACTGTTCAAACACAGTAAGGTAAAAATTTAAACTCTGCTTTGCCCCCGTGGTCACCGGGGGCCGGGTCCCAAGCAGACCCGATGACCTAGTCCAAAACTTGACCTGGTGACCCCTTTCTGTACCAGTTTCTTTGGAAATAAATGGCCGAAATGCACGTCAACATACTTACTCCCTGCCTGCTATTATGTGGGCTAATGGAACCAGAAATAATAACAACTGAAGGTCATAGCAACACGCAGCCGTGTTACAGCGCTATGTGCAACATTGGAACAGAGAGAAAATTACGGGTACTATTATTGCATGAGTTCAAACTGGGACGTACGGTGGGAAAAACGTACCGTGAAGTGGTGAGGGCATGTGTTCGGTACACTAAGGTAAACTCAACTTCAGAATGGACGATGCGTCGCTGGTTTGAAAAATCTACTGCCGGAGTTTAAAGTCTCCAAGATGAGAAATGTAGATGATGAAGGCCTAGGGTGGATGTGGGAGGCTTAAAGGCACATGTGGAGGCAAATCTACGTGCCACCTCCAGAAAACTTGCCCAGAGTTCAACATTTCCAACTCAACCATTTTCGACCATCTACAGCAAACAGCGTAAATTAAAAACATGGACAAGTTGGAATCGTATGGACTGACGGAGCATCACAAACAGCAGGATAGACATTTGCAGTAACCTGTCAGTCGGTCAACACAATGAGCCCCTACTCCTTCCTATTGTGTTTTGTGAAGTAGACAATGGACAACAATCGCAAGCGAAGTGGGCAGTGGTTGGACGTTGGTGAAGCCCTCGTACATTTTCCAAAACAAAAAATGACGTCACGGAAACTCGTTGTTCTTAGTGTGGTTAACAGCAGTGGGTGGTGACCCTTACAAGTTATTTCCTCCTGGTGTAATCATTATCATTGTCATGTGCTGTCCAGAAATTGACGAAATGAGCAAACAACGCTACATCTTACCTGCATGGCTAACTTTATGAAACAGGAGGTGAGAAACACGAAATATGAAGTACTCCCGAAACCTCCATATTATCCTCATTTAGCACCCACAGATTACCATATGTTTATGCATCTATATAACTTCTTGAAAGACATGATGTTTAAAAATACGGGTAGTGCAGAAAGTGCCTTTGAGAATTCATTGCCTCACTGAAGCCACGTTTCTTCTGGAACGAAACTGAGAGCCTTGAGAAACGTTGGCAGAGGTATGTCGCTGCAGCTGGAGATCATTTGGAATAAAGCAAATATATGTTTAAATCATTAAAAATCTCAGTACTAATGTGAGGTACGAAAACGGCCATTTATTTTCTAATAACCTTGTATACGAAGTTGAAAAAATACGGTATTTTTTGTTGATTTTTGTATTTATTTTGTTTTATTATTATTAACTCAAAATTGTTGATTTATATAACTTGCGGTACTGAAACAGCTACTAAGTTAGATTTTCCTTTTCAAATACCTTAACAAATAAAACCTAAAGTAAAATTCATAAATATGTGGTGTTCGCTAAAGAATACAGTCATAGAAAATAGGCAATTACAACAACTTGTAATAGTTTTGAAAAGGAAAGAAGACAAGGCGTTGCTTAGTTATGGTATATTTTATAAAGTTAACATGTAGGAAACTTCTACGTTATTTTCGGCAAAACACGTCGAACGAAGTGGTTTCAGAAGGATAAGCAACATAATTAAGTTCGAAAAAGAAACAATTTACGATACAACTTTTCTACGTATCAGTTTTCCTTCTAAAATGGCGTCTGTGCCTTCCTTCTTTACTCGAGTAATTGGGAATTTTATCATCACAATTGTCTCTTTTCTCCACGTTACATCTGCCAAACGAAATGTTCCATGATTTAAGTTTTCTAAGATATATCTTAGTTCATTTCAGTTAGAATTTTCGGCCCTCAAAATTGTACTATCAATTTAGGAACTCCTTATGACACTAAATTCCATAAAGTATGAGAGTTATTTTGGAGCCGCGGTGGCTTAGTGGTAGAGCGTTCACCTCTAGTCCGTGGGGTACTCCTTAGATCCCGGCTCTTACCATGTGAGCTTTGTGGTGAACAAAGACCTTATGCGTGGTTCTTTCTCAGGGTTTTCTCGTTTCCTCTCACTTTATTCATTCCACCGATTCTCCTTTCCCATCACCATCCATTTGTGCTGATCTAAAGTTTCCTACTCAATGAGAGCTATTTTATATAGTAAAATCAATAACGGAGATATTGTGAAGAAATTAAATAATTTTATACAAATATATTTTGTGTAATAAAATACTTGATTTTCTGTTTTCTGTGTGTTCGTTCGTTTTCGTATGTATTAAAAATAAACATATTTATAATACAAATTGTACACTTATACACATTGTGAATTGGGTTCCTACGTTCTCCTCTAAAATTTCGCTTGTTAAAATCTAGGTCGATCAATTTGGTTTGGGTTTACATCATAAGAGCCTATCATCACATAAGAACTAAAAGGTAAATTTTAAGCTTACATATGATTTAAACCGCAGAATGATTAAACATACTGCACTTTATTTCTACCTTTTTTCAAAAATATGTCTTTGATTTAAATCATTGATTTAAAATAAATCATCTGATTCAAATGATGATTTAAATCAATCAACCTTGCTTGTATAACACTGATTCTGTAAGTTTCAACTAAAATGTATGATAAATATTATGTTTAGGATATTATTATAACTGGCAGTTATATCAATCAGTTTAATGATGCAGATCACAGTTGCCATCTCTGATACATTCATTCCATTGATTTATAACTGTTTTGCTCGAGATCTCTCAGAATGAAAATTTTAAGTTTTGTTGTCAAGTAATTTTACTTCATGGTTATTTAGGCGAACTGGGTTTTCCAAATATTCACTCTTCTTAAAATATATGAATGTAATTTATAATTAATAGTTAATAAAGGAGTATATATATATTAAAATATTTTAATAGGAAAATTTATTGACCATGCATAAACAATGCATTAAATAACAAGTCTCATATACACAATAAAGAACCAGGTTAAACGTAACTTAAAATTTCCACTTCTGACTGACATAAGACGAGTGAAGCAATTCCACTTGAATTAATGTAATGAACGCAGCAAGATGGCAAATCTGATATACACCCTTAAGGAGGAACAGAATCAGCATTTTCTATTAACAAAAAAGGAAAAATGTTATTTAAAGGGGAAATCTTTTCTGTAAGAATACATAAAATTCCGCTACTGAAAAAGCATGTAACGTACCACGTATCTTAAAAATCTACAGAACGTATGAAGATACATTGGTAACATTTACGTACTACTCGTACTTCTCATGCACTCAATATGGTTTAACTAGAGCAAATAGAGTTCACAGTGAACTTCTTGGTAATTCTACTACAATTTCCTACCTTGTTTCGTGAGGTCCTTTTTTTTCGGCTAAAACATGAGTTATATATCTTCTTCGGCTCGATTTACCTGAAGAATCATACGACAAATCACGTTCTAGACATCAGACGAACAAATTGCAGTAACCAAAACAAACGAAGTACAAGTATTTTTACAGCTCCACTTCGCAAATAGTTGGCTGTAATTAGCATGTCTCTAGTTGCTGTGAAACAACTCCATCTCCTCCTATACTGAACTACTGAACTTGAATGATTCATGCGACAAATCCCTTATAAGGTATGACTTTTTCGAGAGAAATTTTACCACAAAAAAAAAAGATAAGAAATTGGAGGGAAATAATAAGTTCCTTTTTATCAACAGTACAACCGTCAACTAGAAATTATATATTCATTTGCATATTATCACATAAATCAAATATGAAAACAAGTACCCTCCGATGTGTGGCTAAAACATTTATGTGAACAAACTAGACCAAGTGATAGAAAATGTTCAATGCTTCTAATTGGAAAAGTGAGAAATATAAATTTACACTAATCTCGTCGGAAAATTATTTTAATCACACTAATCCAACCATGAAGTCTTTAAATCAAATACACAACATAACCACATTTTACGTCTGTCTAATAATACATTTGAATAATCTTGTACTTCTTACACTGTAAAAGAAGTAAGAACTATGCTTTTATTTTCATTTCCTAAGAAAACGTAAAGCTGTATCTGTAAATATCATTATTAACATTTTATATTGAATGATGTCTTTCAGTTTAATAAAGCACATATTAACTTTCTTATCTCGAATTCGTGTTCGACAAATAGAATATGTGATTCGATTGTTCATTCAGAGAGATATTTTTTTTTTCTCAATGAAACACCATTTTTAAAAATTTAACCTAGGCTCAAGTTAAAATCATAGTATTGTCGTTTTTCTTAAAATATGGTTTTCCTTTTAGAGCAAACTTAAATGCGTTAATATTAAAAAACTCACTTTTGTGTTAAGTACGTGTTTTTTTGTTTTTTTTTTTAAATAAACAAGTCAGGCTGACAAGGAATATTATCGAGAAGTGCGCTCCGAAAGTAGAACATTTTATAACCATTGAAAAGAGATTTTAGCTATATAACATACGTAAAACTTAGCTGACAAATTGCAGAACTGAGAAATTTAAGTGTGTTTTTTTTAATATATCCAAATTTGAATTTTGTTGTCGTTTGGAGCACAGGAACCGAGTTCGACAGCCAAACTTAGCAGATGAATTCTTGACACCACAACAAGAGAAAACAAGTATATTTGTCATTTGTCGAATTCCACTTCACTTTCTAAATACAGGTGTTCAAATTTGGAGCCCAAAGTTTGTTGTTGTTTCGAACACAGAAACGGGATTCGACAGTCAAACTTCGCACTTGAATTCTTCACACCAAAACAAAAAACAAGAAAAAAAAATAGTATCTGTAATTTATCGAAATTTCGCTTCGTTTTCGAGACGTGTTGGGAGAGGAGAGCCGAAGCTCTCAACTGTGATCGCCACTGTATTTTATTCATAGCAGCTCTCCGATTGCATCACGATGCTGGATGTGCACCGTTCCAGACCCTCTCACTTTGGAATAAATTCCTTGGCAGAGCCGGGAATCGAACCCGGGACCCCAGTTTTCGCGGTAAATCATAAATTATACGTTAAAGTAATGTTTAGCATTTGATAGTTGATTTATATCAATACGGTGTATATAACGAGTTAAAATGTGATATAATCAGTTTTTCAGTGTTGCAAACCTGGTATATTTTTAATGGCACTACGATGCTTTACTGAATATTTGGTATTCCCCAGTGATGATAAACATTATGTGAGAACCACAGCACTCACTGTTTCAAAGTGTGAATATTATTCCAAACTTCACGTTGCATATGTTGATTTCTTATGTTTGATCTGATACACTACTTCCAGTTTGAATGCTATCTTATGTGCTTCATATTGTTCATCATCACTGGGGAGTACTCAATAAGCCGTCGTAGTGCCATTAAAAATATACCAGGTTTGCAACATTGAAAAAAATATGATACATTTTAACTCGTTATATGCATCGGATTGATTAATATAAGTCAACTAGCAAACGCTAAACACTACTTTAGTGCATATATTATGATTTACCGCGAAGCATTATTTTAATTTAACAATGTACGTGGAAAAAAAAAAGGACTCCAAATTGGAACCTCTGCATTTCGAAATCGAAGCGAAATTCAACACAAAATAAAGAGACCTTTTTTTTTTTTTGCCGGTTCTCGTGTGAGGAATTCATTTGTGAAGTTTGACTGTTGAATTCCGTTTCTGTGTTCGAAACGGCGACTAACTTTGGGGTCCAAATTTGAACCCCTGTATCTAAAAAGTGAAGCGGAATATGACAAAGACTTTTCTTCCTTGTTTTGGTGTCAAGAATTCATCTGCGAAGTTTGGCTATCGAATTCGGTTTCTGTGCTCCAACGACAACAAAATTCAAATTTGGATTTAAGAAAAACAAAACTTAAATCTCTCAGTTAGTTCTCCAATTTGGCAGCTAATTTTTACGTATGTTGTATAATAGCGTTAAGATCTCTTTCCAATTGTTATAAAAAATTCTGCTTTCGGACCACACTTCTCGACAATGTCCCCTGTGGGCGCAGCCGGTCTGTGAACATGTGCACATCTATGAACGTGTTAGGCGTCAGCACGATAACCACCTTCCCTAGTTCTTGAGTTAAAATGTGTTGATCTTGATAATTAGTTACTATGTGGAAGTGGGCCTCTCCCCTTTTTGTCTGGGAAGCAGCTTATTCTACCTGGATGATCATGCGGCTTTGAACTCGTACTACTGAGACCTTTTCAACGATATCTCAACTACTTTGGTAGCCCTAGTATTACCCGAGGTTAGTAATTCTTCAGTTGAAAACTGTCGATGGACCGACGGACAAAGATGATATATAAGACTTTGAACTCGTCTGGTCGAGACCTTCCCAACGTCACTTCAACTACCTTTGTAACAATAGTAGTTAATGAGTTCAAAGTTGTCGACGGACGGACAGAGCGGCGATATAAGACTTCCCAGCTTTTGCGGCTGAAGCCTAAAACGAATGACTATATTTTGCACACAAACATCAAAAACCGGGTATCTAACAAACCATTAAAATTAGAGTAGAAATACCAAAAACCGGGATTTGAACAAAAACTAAATACCAAGCTTTGAAAGAAAAAACAAATTATATTCTCGTTAATATAACCTGTAAGAAGAAAGAGTTTTATCAATGCTTAGTTTGGATAAAACTGTGCAGTTGCGTTTATAATTGCTTCAACTTGAACAATAGCCATGGGCAGAGGCGGCGTTTGGGGGTGGCAACTGGGCCAACCACCCGAGGCCCCGCGTTTCGAGTTGATATTTTTCTTACTCAATGATATAAAAGTTGATTTCTAAAAAAAAAAAAGTTTACAAATAAACTAGTTTGTATAGTTTCTATGCGAAATGTAATGTGAAATGGAAATGAATAAAGAAGCACTTGTAATTAGGAATGCAGTTTTTAAAATATATTATACTTTCTTTAAATAAATTATGTCGGATTTTTTTTCATAAGAAACAGTTGTTCATTAAAAAAGAGAATATTTAGTAATAAATTTAGGGTTAGGAACGAAAGGAAGAAGTGAGAGGAAGCATTTAGGGGAAGTTGCTTAGTGCTTTATCGACTTTAGATGTAACATTTCGGCGCTCAGCGATTTTTACTTGTACTTTGGCCCCGCGGGGTCATTATTGCCCTAGGCCCCGCGCTCACCTAACGCCGCCTCTGTCCATGGGTGAAGTAATAAGTATAATACTGTACGCAGGACCCACCTTTCTTGTATTGGCAACAGTATTTGAATTAGGTGTAGAAGAACGGATCCAGATCCGCCAAGCTCCGGATTCGGATTCAATGTGATTGTGTTTCTTGAACATATGGTACCGACCAATTCAAATTATTCATCCGATAACAAATAATTATAAATTTTATGTGTACTGAGATACTGCGATCATATTCTCAAAGAATAACAAGAAAAATTTACAATTTTGTTTGTGTACAAATTTCTCTGTGACTTTCGTTGGTCAGGCGTGTGACATCACAACGATAACTCAATTCGCGTCATACACTACGAAGCATGCCTATTGTCCCGATTCCACTGCACTATAAATATGGACCTTGAGTTCATCAAGCTGTAGGCAACAGTGGCATCTCAATCTCCTTTAACCCCTCTCTCCAAAGAAGAAGTCACAAGGGGTTAGGTCTGTAAATAGTGGGGAGAGGGCACTTTCACCACGTCGTAAAGTGCAGAGAGGAAATCATTTTCACAGTATCTTTTCCGCGCGCCTTTTGCGCACATGTGTACGTAAACAAAATTTTGAACTTTCTTCTCTACTCTGTGAGAAATTAATGATCGCTGACATCTCCATCAATATAAAACTTAGTCATTTCTAATCGAATTTTTTTAGAAAATTCCCGTTTATAAGGCAAATATTTAATGCATTTAAAGAATGTAAGGATAGATGTCAAAAATACTGGAAGATTTCTACTATATATTAGTAGTATATTCGATTATGCGTTTGTTCGTTCTTTGAATATCTGTTTCTTTGATTATTCGGAGTTCCGATAAATCTGATTTGATTAATAAAAATATTCCGACGAATAAGTGTTCAAGTAATTTTGAAAAGCCTTAAGCTAGGGATGTTCCAGATAAATATTTATTAAATGAAAGAGAACCAAGCAGATCGTGCACATAGAAGAATCTGCAATTGTCTGCCTTTATTTCCGCTATCATCAATCTAGTATACAATTCACAGCGTGATAATCCCTCCTTCACCATTGGCATCAACACACGAGATCAATGTGAACAATAAAAAATATGGTTCACTTTCATTAATTTGAAGTAATCAATAAATACTACTTCATCTGTATTTCCCTTTTGATCGTAGCACATGAAAACAAGCTCTGATACTTCCATCTTCATTTTTCTCCTGTTGTAATCTCTGACAAGTATTTGGCCCGTGCCAGGTGGGGCGTGTATCACTATGCAGAAGACTGTAGCTCATGGGTGGTCAGCAACTCGTGAAAATGTAAAGAATTAATTGGAGGACATGCTGAGCTCTACAGTATCCTCTCTATTGTTCCCCGGGTTCAAGGCGAGTTGTCCCCCTACAATTCCAGCACCTGGGGTTTTCACTTTTTATAACAAAAAGATCAGAGTAATTTGTCGTGATTGTTGTCCATTTCTCGGTTGAAAAACATTTATGGACTCCCAGGATCGTCACGCCATAGGGAATACTATTCTTCCCACTGTTTACGTTTTTTCTCTTGAATTAAAAAATAACGAGTAGCTAATATGACGTGAAGTAGATACGTAGATGAAAAACCTAGGATCATATTACGAATAATATTCAACGGCTATTAAATCTCATATATACAATTTTCACAATAAATTATCCCATCAGTTTCTTACATGCAACCAACACAAGAAATTTACGAAGACAGAACAACTGCTTGCCCTGGTCAACGGGAAGGAAGTACAAAGATCTGCACTTAAGATTTTAGCCCTAACGATTGGGAAGCACTTTTCTTTCAAAAAGCTACTCGTGATATTGGATTACAATCTTCAAGGTACGATTCTACCCTTTTTCAAATGGATTTCGCCGCAGAAAAGTTCTGTGGTGTTGCTTCTATAATAGCTGTAAATACGTATTGTGAAAATACAACACAAATTATTATTATTATTATGTCACTCCATTATACAGGTTATAATTAAACGATATAACGCAATTAGTCCTCTAACCTTTATTCTACCTGCAATCATGCACACGTCGTTATGCTCCTTGTGTGGCTTGTTCTCTATCTTTGAATTTTTTTCAAATTCTTTACCCCTGCACTTTCTAGTGTGTTACGATTTCTTAACCACGCTAAGCTGTTATACTTTATTATGGTGATGTTTACAAACACTAATATATACTTTGGAGATGTTTAATTTCTTCTTTACCTCTTACAATTTGTAACTTTTATAAGACACATACTGATAGCATTAATAAGTGTGTTAATACGCACCATTATAAGCATGTGATCAATTAAGTCCGTGATCTAACAAACTGTATAAACAAACGATGTTTTCATTAGGCTAGCCAGAGGAATTTCCGTTATTCTTACAAAGTTAAAATATCATATAAATAGAATGTTAACATGCGAAATACAATGTTTAAAAATCTTTTGATGTCAGCTCAGCACTAACTTGGTCAACTACTTTCAGCATTTGTTGCCGATAGAATCTCAGTCGCTTTTACTACATCATCATTCACATTTGATGAAAAACATGTAAAATGGATTTACTTCGACTACAGATTAGCCCATACACTTAAGAGCTCTCCTCGCGCCCGACCCCACTTTTTAACATTTTTCTAAATATTTCAAAAACTAAGAGCACTATAAAAAATGTTAGAACATAGCGCACTAGAACTTACAAATTACTATGAAATACAACGGACACCGATCTCCAGATCTCGTCCATTAACGAGTCGTACGTTTGCAAAGATGATGACGTCATCACTACTTGAAGTCTCAGTACTCATCAATTTACAAGATCTCGAGATCGCTGTCAATTGTATTTAATATTAATTTGTAAGTACTAGTCCACTATGTTCTAAACATTTTGATAAGGCTCTTAGATTTGGAAATATTTTGAAAAATGTTTTTAAAAAATGGAGGCGAGGGCCGGGAGGAATCTTAAGAAACGTATTCGAGTTTTAAAAATGTTTAATATCAGCAGCGTGTAAAATTATACAACTCCTCAGAGTAATCCCACGCAAATTCATCCAGCAAAAATGAAAAAATTCACCTCACAATTTCACAAATCAATTAGATTTAGTACGAAGCACCTATGGACAAATACGTATTTGTCTTCTTGTTTCTCTCGTACTTGCTTTGGTTCGATTTTTGTATTATACGTGTAGTCTTCTCCAATTTCTGAGAGATGCAACCCCCTGGTGTATGATGTCTGCCGATGATATTGTAGCTACTATGCAACACTAATAGGGCAGAACTTGAAAGGAAAGTAGAAAGTTGGAGGAAGTCTCTAGAAGATAGAGGCCTAAAGATTAGTAGAAAGAAAACTGAGTATCTTGGGTTTAATGGAGAAGGAAATGGAGAAGTGATTTTGCAAGAAGAACGTTTGAATAAAGTGAAAAAAAAATAATATTTAGGGTCAACTGGAATGGCGATTTGGACTCGGAAATAACACACAGAATGCAAGAAGCATGGCGAAATTGGAAGAAAGTAAGTGGCGTTCTCTACGACCGCAGAGTCACGGCGAAGAATAAAGGGATGATTTACAAAACAGTGGTTAGACCAGCAATGATGTACGGAGCAGAAACATGGCCAATAAAGAAAGCACAAGAAAAGAGATTAGATGTAACCAAAATAAGAATGCTACGCTGGATATGTGGGATAACAAGAAGAGAGACAGTGAGAAATGTGAGAGCAAGAGGTACAACCGAAGTTGTACAGATATCTAAGAAGATACAAAAATAAGACTGCAGTTGTATGGACATGTAATGAGGAGAACAAATTACTATGTAGTCAAATGAGTGATGGCAATGGAAGTGGAGGACAAGAGAGGTAGAGGGAGGCCAAGGAGGAAATGAATGGATAAGGTTAAGAATGATGTCGGAGAGAAAGGTTTGTCAGGGGAAGAAATTCAGGACATGGGCTTTGTGGAGAAGACTCATCAGAAACATCGACCCCAAGTAGGTGGGAAAAGACGGAGAGAAAGAAGAAGTGTTCTCCAATTACTCCAATCTTAACTTTTTCTTATATCTGGTTTCACGGCAAAGCAACTGAGTGACATTTTATTCTTCAACTGAACATTCCAAAGCCCCAAAATTTTCAAACTGAGCATTGCTGCTACGTTCCAAATTTAATGACGATTTTGAGAATAATGCATAAATTGATATAAAAATTCTTAGTTATGAAACATCTATCTAAATAAGTCACAAAGGATTTTCAAAATTCTGCCTATACTCTTATGAGCCGGTCGCACCAGTAATCCACACGAGAACGAGTCACGCCAAGTAGACCATTTTATACATAAGTGATTTTAGATAAGGAAGATTAGATTGTTTTATTTTAGTAATAGTAAAACAAACTTACT
>JAGDQP010032274.1:1304-21420 GCA_022664845.1 Lepisma saccharinum | reverse complement strand
GAAACATGTAACATGAGTAACAGCAAAAAGCACCAAGAATAAACAAATAATAACAGTAATATAAATAAAAGTAGTTTAATGGTATATTTAGGGTTTTTATGATAGTTTCGTTACTTGCCATAAGCTCTGGAACTCTGTGACAAACAATGGCTAAAATTAATTGAAAAACCAAGTAGTAGGTAAGATGTGTGGGACAGACCATCATGCAATGCAAACAGCATTCTACTACAGGAGAAACAAAGTACTGTTTGCGCCATCAAATTTTGAATTTATGTACATCTTTATAACATTCGTAACATTCGGATAGATATTTTTGCAACAGTAGTAATATGTCCACTAAAAGTAAGCTTTCCAGCAAATATAACCAAGATCATTAAGTGCTTGTACTGTACATTTTGAACAGTTATATTATCAATAGTGTAGTTTTGTTTAATACGATTTTTCTTGAGAGAAAATTTGTAACAATATAATTTGTTTCAGTGTACTTAAAATATTTCGGTTTCCCTGGTATTCATCATCAGCTAATACAAAAAGTTCCTCATTGAGCGTTCCCTTCCAATGGCCATCTTACACCAAATCGGCTTCTGTTTTACATAATGAAGATATTACTTTCGAACGTTCGTTGTACAGTGATTGGCGCATATTATCACAGGCTGGAACAGCAGCAGCAACTTCAGGTGATAACCGTAATTTTGAGAGGTCATCCTAGAAAACAAATCAACTGTTATAATATATGTTAAATGTTGTATGTTGTTATAAATAAAGTAATTAAATTGCTGTTTGTAAATTCCCTCCCAAAAATCTTCCAACATGAAGGAACAAAGGCCAGAATTACGACTGGTCAAATTTAGTACAGCATCACCTCAAGTCAAAGTACGAGAGGAACACACGAGATTGTCGGAATGCCGGAGCACCGGAAACCTTACAATCTCTAGGGACAGCCTGTCCCAAAGTAAGGAGGGCGAAGGTGCGCAAGGCTAAGAAGGCAAAGAGACATTGGTGAAAGGTGGGTCCCCTAAAAACTTAATAATGAGGAAAACTGATGGTTAAATTAATGCTTTGTCGTGTATGAAATAGTCATGGTTGCATAACAAGAAAAGGTAATATAAAGTGTGAAACACAGTTTACATTCTACACCGTGCTTAAAATTTGTGCATTACATACCTGCAAACTTTGGGAACTGCAGTCGTTGGGTTTTCAGCCACTTTCCGTTTTGTATATTTGACTATTTTACTGGCATATATTTTCTCATTTGTGAAGAAAGTCGTGTAAGCCAGATGATGAATAAAACTCATTGTAACATACAACAGTTGCCTTACATCCATCGTTGCACTTCCAATAAGTCTTCAAATCCCTTCTATTATTTAAACGGTATATGAATTCCTGTTAGCATAATAACTTTCCTCCACGTCTGGAAGAAATGAGAGATACTGATATCTCGAGACTGATCACTCACTGCACTTTTAAAATTCACCCACTATATTCCTTTAAGGGCAGTTCCGCTAAAAATCTGATTGGCTGAAAGCGTCCAATCACAGAGCGAGAATAGTTTCAAAAGGAAATGTTAACTTTTAATGAACTTCAAAGTTTTAATAAGAGCGTCAAAATAGTTTTCAGATGAAATGTTAACTATTAATAAGGTGCAGGACTACAAACTTATGCGAGCTAAACCAAGTTTAAAAAAAATCATCTTTCGCTTAATATGGAAATCAACTCTGTGTCATCATTTTGATTGACGTTTTTATTGCTAGGTTGTATTAGGTGAATCTTGAATAGGCGAAACTTGAAGCTCGATATTTTTACAATGATTCATTATCATCAATTTTTCAAAAGATTTTCCCTGGTAACTTTTATTCCTTTTGATTTTAAACAATACATTTTAGCACACACAAAAGAATTTCCAAACTTTAAGTTCCTTTTTCGTTACCTGCGATGTCATTTTAGTTCTTGTTTGAGGGATCAAGATCATTTAGGAAAGAGCTTATACGATATATCGCTTGTTCAGGGACGGCACCAGGATTTTCAGTTTGGGGGTGTAAAGTCAATATTGGAAGGGTAGAAGTGGAGTTTTGCTCGCTTTCAATCGATTTTTGACCGTCAAATATTAAAAGGGTGGGTGGTGTATTTGAGAATTTGGGGGGAGAAACCCATCACAAGAGGGTCTGGCAGAATGAATAAGCTTGGCGCATCTCACCCATTTCCAAGCGCAGTTTTTACTCTATACTCTGTACATACGTAATAACTATGCTTCTCTTCGCTGTTAATATGATATAGTTAAAAACAAGTAACATTCATATATTTGACATAAAAAATAAGGAAATTTCAGTTTATTTTTCGTAAAGTGTTATTTACAGCACATGAAAATCCCTAAAGTATCAAAAGGTAATGTCTTGGCTTAATTTTAGCTATCATTGACAAGATCGTCAATAGAAATTTTCTTAACTTGTTTTTTTTACTCCACAGCCATCAACGAGGCGAGCCGATCATCGGAAATTGATGATCGAAGGTATTTTTTTAAGAGCAGAAAAAAAATGTTTGTTAGTGGCAGTAGTAATTGGCAGTATGACAAGATATGAATAAATAGTCGATTAAAGCAGCCTTCTATACTGTGGATATATCATATTGAGCTTAGTGTTTTAAGATGGACACCACTAAATAATCCATTTTCAAGTCTGGGTAGAGGTAGAAATATTACACCAGCTGACACTGAGGGAGGCTAGTAGAAGAAAGACACTCAGCAAATAAGTTCTAATCAAAATAGAGGAAACAACACAGCTGTCTTGTTGTGGGTAACAAAAATTCCACAACAACTCAACTAATTAATTGACGACATTTTGCATGATGTCACAGACAAAGTAAAATTATGGTGGTAAAACTCTTATAATGATGTGATTCCACAACGTGAATAAAAATTGGATCTACACGCCGAAATATGAAAAAAAGAAAAACGATTTCTACATTGAACCCACAAAACTGGGGAAACAAGAGCAAAGGCTATAGCACTGGACGTCAGCTAAACTAAACAAAATTTTCAGCTCTCATGGAAAGGGAAGACAAAACTTATAAACACGATATATTTATTTATTTCGTATTAGAAGTTAACACGGATTCAGCAAACGCCATTTTACACCGTTCGTGTTATAAAGTGATATGACAATAAAAATAATAACAACAACAAAGAATTACACAATAGGAAATAACTTCAGTTTTTTAACATTCATTCTAGATTTATATAACAAACCTTTCAAAATTTACTTTTACTCAGGCAGAAATCTGGTGGCAAAGGAAGAGAATTATTCAAATGTGATAATCTGCATACAAGAGATCGCTTGACCAAACACAATCTCGGGTTTGAGAGGTAAAAATAATGTTGTGAACGAGAATTTTGTCTGTGTACTCTTAGGTTAAAAAGCGAAAGAAAGTCGTTGGTCCTGAGTGTGCCCTGCGTTATTTTATAAAGAAATTTTAAGTAATTTAGTTTTTCTTCGTGTGCCTATGTTTTTTTTTTCTTTTTTTTAAAGTCAAGAGAGTTCAAAATGTCTGCGTCAGTTTTATGTTTCAGGTTGGGTACCCAATGTTGTACAATGCGGATAAAGAAATTTTGGACTTTGTGCAATTTAGATAAGTTGGTTTCACAAGCCATAGACCAGACAGGTAAACAGTATTCAATACTAGAAATATTTACCAAGTCGGTACACATTCATTTTCTAAACCTTGGAATTACACATTTGAGGTAGTATGGGCAAATGCAGAAAAATGAAACTCAGTCCTTCTAATCTCTCTTTAAAGATATAAAAGAAAACAATATGCAGACAAAACTATTCATCTTCTATATACTTATGCCCAAAATGTTCATATATGAACATACACAATGTACCGAAAATAGCCTAAAGGTTGCCGAGTGGCATTCGCGCTCCTCTGCTATACCTAAGGTCACAGATTCAATTATCGTATAGGATTATGAAGAGAAGGATTGGAATCCATTTTACCAAAGGTCTGTAGGTCTAATCCTTAAAGAGTCGACTGACTTACTTAAACGTTAATAACAAACAAAGATCCAACTGTGAATACTTATACAATAACAAACAATCCCATTATTAATAGTAACCATCAGAACACAGTTACATTGGTGCTGTGGAGCACAAGAGACATGTAGACAATAACCAAACAGAAAAGAAAGAAACATCAAGTAGAGACACCTGGGTTATTACTTCACAGGGCAGGATTCTGAGCCAAGAACCACTAACAAGAAATAAATTACAAACCGAATAGAACAAAAACTTATACAGCAATTGATCTCACTAAAAGGGATTCCAAATTGGTACTTCTACACGCTAAGGGAGTGACATACTATAAATTTAAGAACCCAAACTCGAATACGAACTGTGATGGTTCCGGGAGGGTCGGGCTTCATGTCTCATTCCAGATTAAGTTGCAAAATAAACAAGCTGGTATTTAATTATAAAAATGAACTATTGACTCAATGAATTTAACAATTTCAATTTGGTACTTACAATGTCCATTTCACTTCCCCTTCATTGTATATATTGTATAATTTTAATCAACATATTTGTGTTCTTCCGGCGCGACATAGGGCAGGCAAAGCAATTTCGCCGCATATTAATATGCCAAACATTTTGAGAATCACTCTTATGATAAGTATAGTTAATGTCGGACAGTAGCAGCACAGAGTTTCTCGGTGACCCAATTCTAACTCTATGCAGACGTAATGCAGAATTATTCTTGAGCGGATTCTAATACGAAAGGAAAACAATATATAGGTATAAACATTTTACAGAGGACAAAGATAAACGCCTGACTTAAAAACGCACTATAAATAAAAATAAAAACGCTTTTTAAAATATTTTTCTTATTTTCGATTTTTTTATATGAGGAAGGCGCCAAATTAATTACTATAAGAAGCAACTAAAACCCACTAACCTACATTCCGTAGCATGTTACAAGTAGTTATTTTAATTATAAATTTGGTTCCAAACTTCTACAAAATAAATCGAAATTTAAAAAAAATAGTATTGTTCTTTACCTATCAGCTTGTTTTTATGTCGGTTTAACTTGTCTTTTCGTTATAATGAGATTACATTCTCAAAGACGGGGGGTGGGGGACACAATTCTCCCATTCTCCCATCCTTATTAGATGTGCTTCTCTATGTGAATGTAAAATTATGCATGACCACAAAATACACTAACTTTGAAGTAGCTGAGTCTTCTCTTATAAATCAGTATTCTGGTGTAGTAGTAATTCAGAATTCAATTATTGATACAAAGTCCAACTAACACAAATTATTACAGGCATTTGTTTCGTAACACATATTTCTTTATTAAGTACTTCTGAATATATGACTATACTTATCACAGTACAAAGGCACCTTGACTGTATAAGATAACACTGATTGTTTACCTTACTAACCAAATCCCAATACCTTTAATACTACTTCTACATTGATGCCATAATCATCTTCATATTTTCATTCAGCTAAGCAAGTCATATCATACATAAATGTACAATTACCTTGTAAAACTATGCATATTAGCTTCTTTGATTTTTATTTCCTAATATTTGTAATCATTTTCACTTCATTTCAACAACAGAATCTATTATTCTTCAAATGACAATAACATAAATAATACTGAAAATTGGCTATTAGTTTGAAAAGGATACTATCAGTTTCATTTCTAAAAGTTTCACATTGTTATGACACTCTAACAACTCACTCCCCCCTGGAAACTTGAAACTTAAATTCACAATTGACAATAACCTAACCTATGTGATAATTGATCATACTATCATCACATACAAAATTAAATCTATCTCGTTATTACATAATCCTGGTTACTCATTTCATAATTATTCAATAAAACTTAAAAATAATTAACAATAATAATTCATGGTGTTATAATCACCATGAAATCTTTGGACATCTGTTATTTATTTCATTAATCTTTCATTATTACAAATTTAATAGTATTTGCATTGACTTTTTTCTTTGGTTGCTGTATACTTTCTGAGCTCCTAATAACATGATCATGGCTATTTGGAATGATCATCTCTGGTTCATCTATCCACCTATCAGATTCACTCTGAATCACTCTTGTCTCTAACATATACTCGTTCCTTTGACCACCTAGTTGATGTAGATGCACCCGTCTTTTCCTACCCTGATATTCTACCTCTACCATTCTTGAACGTATTATCTTTGTAAATTCCCTAGAATATACTTTCGATGGCGATTTGGCACATTTTTAAAATATACCCATGTTCCCACTGTAGAAATTTGTATATGTAAAGTGCTTATTTCATACGCATGCTACTATAGAATTCTGTAAGCTTAGTATGCCACATGTTTGGAATATATGAAAAGACAAATTGTTCTGGCGAGCGTTCATTCAGTAAAGAAGTATTAGCAAATCGAAAATCGATTTGTATTTATTTGATTATATTTTCTCAGTCTGAATTATGATTATCTCTAAGATGTGGCTTTAACAAATTTTTAACGCATAGCACATGTCTCGCTGCTAGTCCATTGCTCTGGGGATGGTAAGGATGCAATTTCCTCACTACAATAGCATGCGTTCCACATCAATTAACGAACCCCCAGGGTGGAAACGGTGGTCCATTATCGGTAATTATGATCTCAGGACATTCCACAAATAAACATAAATTTGTAAGTTTGATTATCGTTTCGTTGGCCGTGGTGCTTCTTACAATATTTGTTCTCAACCCAACGAGAGTAACTGTTTACCATTAGTAAAAAAAATATGCCTACAAAACACAAACATTTCTAAATGATTTCTTTGAACTTTCTCTCTCTTTCACTTTTCTATGATCCGCCCTAATCAATTTCCAAAAATGTAGGGAAGCATGCGTCTCTCCATCGCCTATATATACCATTCTGAGCTGGAACGTATCCGCACCACAACAGGATAATGCAACATTCGAGAAAGTTTCAGAAGATTCTGGACTTCCGTTTCCGGTTTCTAGACCATTCCAGGACGTCCTCGAACGTTCCGAAACATGAAGTCCCTTCTACGGTTTAGAACCGTCTGGAACATTCTCGAAAATTCCAGAACCGGAAGTCCCTTCCATGGTCCAGAACATTTTGGGACATTCAAAACCATTATCGAATATCCTGGAACATTGTAGAACATTCAGGAAAAATCTAGAACATTTTAGAACATACTAGAGCATTCTTGAACATTCTGGGGCATTCTTTAACATTCTCGAACATTTTTAAATATTATGTAACATTCTGGAACACTCTACAACATTCTCCAAAATTCTCCAACATTCTACTTATGTCTAGAACATTCCGTAACCTTCTAGAAGATTTAGGAACATTCTGGCCAGTTCAGACACTTCGGCACTCTATTTCCAGCTGCTTCACCGACTTTCCATAAGAAGTCCACTGGTTCGATGCCCTTTTTTGACACTCATATCTCCGAACCCAACACCCGTAGTTCCAAACCAAAACCTTCTTCATTGATGGGGGATGAAGGGCTACGATGCCATATAAAACCCATTTGGCTGCAGGGGGGTTACGGAATTATAGCGGCACGCACAGACAAACCATACTTACATTTATTATATAAAAAATATATTGATTAATCATCCTGTGATGGATCAGTAAAAAATATCTATCATCTGAATTAATGCTTGGTTAGGCAACTTTCAGTTATGAGGTTGGCAACATTTTTCGGATGGATAGTTAGAAGGTAACAAGATATTGTAGCGGAGGGACGCACACGATACTTCAATCTGCGCTGTATATTATAAGTGGTGATTAAATAATGAAAATTTCATCCCATTGTCGAGGTTGGGACACATATTCGTCCATCCTTTATATTAGTGTGAGTGCTGAGTGAAAATAGCAAGTTAAGAAGTATTTGCTGAGCTGGATATAGTGGTCGTGGTTCCTGCATTGGACATTGTGGATAACCTTGCCTTAAACCTAGATACCGATAAGGAGATTCCAGATTTACTAAAATTGGTGAGAAAGAGAATTTCTATATTAGTCCAACTTGCGAGTGAAATATACCATGGACAGTCCGGGTGAGTACCACTTTTGATATGTTAATTTCACATAGTCTCTTATGGACGAAAATATCATACTTGTAAACTGTACACACAACGCCAGAAGATTTGTCTTCATGCCTATTAATAATTTGAAAGAAATATTTACACACTCTAATTAACTGCATTAATTTTGCAAAGAACATTATCCCAGTTTTCGTTGTTTTATCGTCGTTTCTATAAGCTGGCAGTAGATTCATGCTTCCTAACAACAACAATTACGCAGAGCGAGAGTGATTGTTGCGAGGCGATTAGACTGTTCTTTTTCATTTTTTCTGGGAGAAAAAATGTAGACAAACACTTGTGTGTAGTATTGTTACGTCATCAAGCAGAGACGATATCACATGACTTACAGTGTTACTAATTCGAGACAGAATTTACTAAAAACAGCACTGGCGTTATTAATGTCAACAGAGTAAAAGTATTTCAAGGAATTTTATACGGGATACCGAAAGTCACGAATTAGAATAAATAAAGAAAGGCTGTTATCTACGAATGAAACATAAAATAAGCAGTGCCGTATTAATATTGTCTCGTTGATAAATTTTACGATTTTCTTTACGTGCTGCAAAGAAAACGATTGTGTTTTAAATATTTTTGAAGAACTGAAAAATCATCCATTTCTATGAACTTCTCATTTTCGTGATAAATATCACAGTGTATTTTTGAAGATAGTATTGATTTCATTCTAAAGTTCCAGTTATGTCATATTTTGGGATCCAGTTGCGTTGGATAATATCGACTCCAGCTTTGTGCAGAAATATAACCCGGTGTAGCGGCGCGGGAAAAATAATATATACTTATCTTTCAATCGAAGAAGTGTCTTGGATACTTATCCTCAAACATGTTGGATGTAAGATTGTTGCTTGCCTGAACTTTGGAAGGGGATCCAGGATCAGTGAGGGTAGGAGCGTAATAAAGAAGCGGACATACCTCGGAAGAAGATTTTTGTGTTATCCCTGTGATTGAACTAGTAGAAAGGACTACGAATTTTGTGACTAATATTATAAACCTTATTTTTTATACCTGTACCCGTATGATATTAATTTCCTTCCATGAACATTTTGATAGTAGATCTTGCTAACTTAATTTCGTTATTTTGATGTTCAGAATCAGATAGGATTTTCTTAATTAAAATTCATTGGAGTTGCGTTGCGGTGTGATATTCCTTATTCTAGGTGTGTGGAATTTTGATTTTCATTTTGTTCTCAGTCGTGGGAAGTTTTTCGAATAGTATTTCTTCCACCACAATATCTTTCGATTCGTGCGCACGCGATCGTGTCGACAAGTTTAGTCGATCTTCTAACATCGTGAGAGACTTTTCGATCTTCAAAGTATTTTCAGATCAAGTGGCTGAGTGTTGATTTGTTTTGATCCAGTTTGATATGCGTTGGAGAGTCATCATAAGGTAAGTGTAATTTAGTATTAAATATTGGTTTAATTAGAGTGTATTGATCTATGAATAAATTGTTTATTACCATATTGAAATGTAAAGTACTGTTATGGTCGTATCTCGTAAGTAGTAAAGGGATAACGTTTTGGTAATATTGTGAAAAATCATATTTTAACGTTATTGCAAGCTCGTATCGTGATGTTTGGAATTGTTCTAAATATTTATCAATAGGAGACATTATATTACACTATTGTAAGGTGTTACTCATGTATGTATAAGTATAAACACCTAGTAATTTCTAAAAAAAACTTACTTTTTACCTTGCGTTGAAAACAAAACATATGATTTAAACTGTTATTAAGTCATAAAGCATTCTAACGTAATACTTTGTTAAATAAAGAATAAATACATGTTTTATTGCGAAGAGTAGGGCTGATAATACCCCTTTAGTGTAAAAAAGCTAAAGATTATTTGACTCTGTCATTTGAAAAGGTGTTCTCTACGCATTTAAGATTATTTTTGCTAGTTTTTTAGTAAGTTTTTTCAGAATTGGTGATTCTAGTGTTTGAAGCTTACGGATAATTGATAATAAACTGATAATTGTTGGAAATATCGTAAGTCTTTTATACATTTATCAATAATATTCAACCAAAGACATTTTCAATAATAATTTGCATAGATATTATTGTGGTCTGATATTTGTATAGTTGACATAAACTTCTCTATTGAAAAAGCAACATACGTCTGCGATTGTTATCAATTATTTTGGATAAGTGTTTATCTTGTGTATAATTTTTAGTTATAATAAATAAGTTCTTTTTGATCAATAGTCCAGGTGTTAAAGATACAATCATTTAGAGGTATTAATGCATATAAGGTTCTACTAAATTTTCTAGTTTTATTATTCATTCCTTTCTCCAAGATTGATGTGGTTCTTTTTGGTGGTGTTACATGAGTAGATTATTCATCATTGCTAGTGTGGTGTACCTATTTACCCAAAATCGTAATACCTTGAACCCATCCTATGTGAGTACCTACTATTTATTCAATAACATTAGACAATTTCACCGTACGAACCCGTTATAATCCCTAGGAATGACCGTATAGGGATATATTTTCTGAACTAGGACACGGCATTATCGCCTGTTTATATTCATCCAATGGAAGATAAACATTAGCTAAAATATGATGACCTAAATACTCTACCTTTGGAGAGAAAAATTGACATTTCTGGATGTTGACTTTAAAGTTTACTTTCCTTATTTTTTTAGTACTAAACAAGTTTTTCTATACCAATATTCTATATCACTTGGCAAACAAGGAGCAATAAAGCTATTTGCTTTAAAACTGAGATGACCGAGGTTAAGTTCAATTTAGTACACTTAAGTTGAGTTTGGGGCTAATAGCTATGGTTCAGCCTAGAACTCCATTTATTATATTTCTCTTTATTACACAAACCAGAAGCAAACGGCACGTAGTGATCCACTTACATCAATAGTAATGCGTCGATACGCTTCTGATCATAATTTCCAATTTCTTGCACAAAACCTTTTCCTAGCCATATACGCCATACGTTTTTCTTTGACACTCGATTATCGAAGAAGTAAAGAAATAGTAATTTTGATTTAGTTAATACCAAAGGTATAAACAAAGTTACATTTTTTTAGATTGATTACGTTAGATAATTAGCAATTACATTATTTAATTTTAATGTACATGTTTGATATAGCTCAGGAAAAAATGAGTAAAATATGTATTATGGATATTTGTCATGTTACAGTAGGTTTGATTACATGAAATATTTTTCTGGTGTGATATGTTTACCACTAAGTTAGGTCACATATATTATATTTTTTGTCTATTTATTCCGGAGGGGAAGTTGATTGATACATTGACGAAATATGTTTTATCAATTCCGTAAGATGCCACTTCATATAATTTAGAAGCTGATTGTTCTTTTCTACGTAAAGGAAGAACATTGTTGATAATTGTTGTCAGATTATGATTTTCTATGGATTTATAAACGATAGTGAACCTCTGAATTACGTTCGTATATATAATGATAAATGCTTTCAACTTAAATACAGAACAACGATGGAAATATGGTAAGGGAATCTCTATTTATGACCATTAAATATGACAAGAATATTTGAGAAATATATATGAGATATCAGGGGCGAAAAGTTACCAAGTTTGGTCGTCAAGGAACACAACATGTAAGTTGCATGTGAGTATGACAATATACTTTTGTTATGTGACACGAACTATGTTAATACAATAAATAAGCATTCTGCTATGGCCTGTTTGGGGTTGGTAAGTACACTAAAGAAAAATGTAATAATCAGAGTTCTAGGCTGAACCATAGCTGCTACCCCGAACTGAACTTAAGTTCACTGGATTGAAATTAACTTCGGTCATCTCAATTTCATATTACACTAGTATTCTAAGGATCTCCTAGTTACACATTTTGTCTATAGTAGCGCATAGATAAGGAGTCCTGTCCCCCTAAATGACGCCTCTGTTAAAAACTAAAGATACTATTCATAGAATGATTTTATGATTTGTATCCTAACAAAACTTTTCTCTATTAACTTAGCATAATTTATTTCCCCTTAATTATTTAAATCACAAGTGATGAAAACTTACTTAATCTTACCCAGGATAGAATCTGACGGCAAACGTTTTTTTTTTTTTACTGTGGGTATGAGCTTGCGAATTCCATAAGATATGGAATTAGTTCGTTAGTTATTCATTACGATAGCAGATCAGTTCAAAATTTTGTGATTACGATCGATGGTAAAGAACTTCTAATGCAAGCAATAAACACTTGTTAAGAACAATGTTAACTGTCCACGGCGGACAATTTATCCTTCATAAAGGAGGAATGAACTTCTTAACGAATGACATGAATTTGAATCTGGATTTTATTTTTAAGTCCTTTAGGCAAATTTTGGCTCAGGCTGAATGGATGATGGGAAGATTGGTGAAATGGAGAAAGTGAAAACGATAGACCTCGAGAAAGAAAACCGCACACGTTTTTTGTGTTTTTTTTACCACAAAGCCAAGTGGCATGAGTATTGAACCGACGACGCCACGCACCAGAGATGAACCTCTACGGCTCACGAGTCACATGAGATGTAGTTACAGACGTATAGAAAAGTAACACAAAACGTATCGAGGTTACTTTCATATCCAGTTATGTTTGGCTGTAATTCATATGAAGGACTTCTGTGCAAACACGGTCCAACCCACCTTTGAGAGAAACGGAGTAAACAGCAAAAGCTTGGAAACCTCAAATTGTTCAGAGCTGGTGTGAATAAAATATTGGAAAAGAGATCTCATTTTATATGTTTGACATAGCTGTGAAAAACCGAAGCTTTTTAATTTATTTACTGCGGTTTCTTAGGTTCAATGTAAATGAAGATGGACCACAACTACACTGAGTAATACATTCTAATACTACGCTACGTTTGCAAATTATACAATGATTACTGAATTGTAATATCCACAAAATTAACATTTTTTATAAACAACTGCTAAACGTTTAGTTTGTTATAACTTTATAAATTGCTCCCAAATTATATTTGGCACTTTAAAGTAATTACTTCTATATTTAGAAAATTTAATCGAATTATGTATATTATTTGAACTGTAGATTGGCAGGGCGATTTAAACTAAGCAACAATTGATATCAATTATGATCTAACAAACGGAGGGGTTAATTGAGAACTAACTCATAGATGGTATGAAATAAAATAAAATAACTTCTTGTTTGTTAGTTACAAATATGAGGAAAATTCATGAATAGTAATACATCGTAAAATTAAAATGTTCTTATTTGTTAGTTAAAAATACGACGGAAACTTATGAATAACAATACACTGAAGGTAAATACTAATAGTTATTTATAAAGCACAGATAATAAGTATGATTAAAAGAGGAAATTAATAACATTTTCTAGTTAAATATTACTTATACTTTAGATAAATTGACTTCAAGCTGATCAGTTGATGAAAGTAGTTACATTAAGTATTTGTATAGTGATACACTCAGTCTCATGTTATAGAAGGTTAATTAGGTTAGAACGAAGACAATAACATTTAACCGTTACAAATTTTCTTTACGCACAACCACCTTAAGATATGCCATAAGGAATATACGAGAAACGATCAATAAGTAATCTAGTCTGGTATGTTCTTTCACTGCAAGAGAGCTGAGCGTGCACGTGCAGGTCGGGACATGCATTAGCTTGCAACAGAGGATGTTACAAATCAGTCTTCTATAAGCGCTAGAATTCAGAGGTTACGAACCTATGTTTCCACAATGATGTTTTTGTGCGAGGCTGTCAATCAGAAGCACTGTGGAAAGTTGTCCGTTCTTGGGTTGCGGTTCCATGACAATGCGCCTGCGCATAGTTCATGCAAACTACAGCCTGCTATCAAGAAATGTGGCTTCATAGAGATTAACCATCCACCCTATAGCCAAGACCTGACTCTCAGTGACAACTCTCTGTTTTGCAGCTTTAAGAAAGTTTTGTAAGGGCGACGATTTCTCGACGATAAAATGGTCAAGGAAGTTGTAGTCTTCTCAAGAGCCAAGATGTTTCCTTCTGTTTCGGTAGTATTTTATCACTGGAGGCGAACTGGACCAAGTGTTTTGAGGTCAATGGAGACTACACTGAACAATAATGATGGGAGTTTCATCATATTATTTCATTATCATGCTCGGGCTAGATAACTTATTGAATGCTCCTCGTATACCAAGCTACATTGGTACCTTAACTTATTTTCTACTCAGCTTCTCAAGTATAAAATAAACCACATTGTTATCTTTACCTTACACATTCCGAATACAGTATATCCAAATGGCTTCATAGTTAAATACAGATGCAGTATATCCCAACTCTTCTCCAAATTTTCATCCATAGAAATACTACAGTAAATCTGCAAATTTCTAATTTATTTCCCTATAAATCATTTAATTTACATTTAGCGCATTATTACTCCGATTGAGTACTTTAGTTCGGCAGGAGCTCACCGGTGCTGCGTTCCGGGAAATATTAGATCCAAATTTTGCATTTAAAATTATATTTGAAAAAAAAATGGGAAATCGCAACCGAAATAAACTGACCATTAACACGCAGCGGAGGAGAGAGGGAAGATCTGACGTCATTCTTGTGGGAGTAATATTTCAAACTGGGTGACATCTAAGTTCTCATGGGAATCAGGTGCGTAAAAAGCATTAAACCTGACTTACCTAACTTAAGTTACCTTCCTTGAAAAAATAAATATATCCACGCCAGGATTTAATTTCAGGTCCTCCGAATCAACTTTCAGATGCATTTACTACTAAACTAAGCTAGGAACACTCAACAAGGAGTTAAGTCTCCTTAATATCCCAAAGCTAGTTGTTCTCCTTATAACATAAAAAAACACCAAACCTAGAGCGAAATCATACTGCAGTGAGAAGGTCCTGAAGATCTGGATGTTGAGTCCCTGCACGATACGAAGTTTGCCGATTCAGAGCGTGAAGCATGCTTGCGACCTTCGCCATGCTGTTGTTTCCTGGCAACCTGTGATATTGAACGTGTTTGTTTATACGAGGTTTTTGTTGAGGTATTAATAGTAATTGAAGGGTAATAATAGTCTTACTGTTTCAATATGAGTTTAATGAAGTAGCTAACCGAAAGACCTACCGGACGAAGAAGACAACCCAGATAAGAAGAAAAAAGTGTTTAGAACTGTCTCCACGTGGTACCGGTGATTCTGATGCGACACTTCCAGGCGACATTAGCAATATTAAATAGGGAAGTAGATCTACTTCAGCGTTGTTTCCCGAATGTTGGTCTGAAGATCAGTATAGATATTTCAAAACAGAATATAAACAGCCATACAAAATAAGTTATTAGGCTGTAATGTTTGCCGTGAAATCAGGCAAATCTGAATGAGTATATATAAAAAAATAGGCATTACATTTTCAAAATAGTGGATTGATTGCAAGGTTAGTTTTAACGGAGATGATAAAACGAAGAAACAGAAGTGTCTGAGAAAGAAAACACGAACACAAAGTATCCGTATCTCACAAAAATTGGGAATCCATTAAAACCGAATCGCACAAACAAAAACTGAAAGTGGCAGTTGAAAAAATGAATGTTAAACAATTGGACAGCACAGTGAGAATTTTCCGTACAACATACAAAATTGCCAAACAAAACCCTTCAGTGATTTTCCTTTTGAGATAGAACTACAGAAAATAAATAGATTAAATATGGGTAGAGTTTTGCATCCAAGTTTCAGTTGTGCAAACATAACTGACCACATAGCGAAAGAAATGAGAAAGAAAATTGCGGAAACAATAGTTAAAAACTTAAAAATAACAAGAAAATTTCTGTTCTCATGGAGCCTCAGCGATGTTGCGCAGAAAATGGAATTGTAGCTGAGTTAATACAAATATTCCCCAGTCTAATTGTTTGGCATTGCTCAATTCACCGGTTGAAATTACCAGTGTATGATACGAGAAATGATGTCCAAGGCATTAATCAGTTCCACCCATATTTTGATAACCTATATTCTTTATATAATATGTCACCAAAGATCAGAGAGAATTGATGACATTTGCTGCATCATTAGAGCACCGAGCAAAGAAAACTAAAAATATATTTACAACAAGATAGGTGTCGTCGAATCTGTGCACTGTGAAAGCCATATGTGAAAGTTACGGTGCATTAGCAACATATTTTAGTACTACAAAGAATGACATGTCAAGAGAATCAAAACAAATGGCAAAATACCAGAAACGTTCCAATATCTATAACTAAAAAAATGAACTGAATTTGGGAATGATACATGATGCACTGATAGAATTGAGTGACTTGTCACTGCAGTTGACATTTCTTCACCTGATGCTGATAATACTATTAGAAGATCTGACAAAATCCTTGAGTCAATGTTCAGTTTACCATCAGATTTTTCTGAACAAACATATTGAAGTCCTGAACTGAAAAGCATTCCAAGTCCACCGGAGTATATTTTTCAGAAGGGCCTAAAAACAGTCCGAAAGGTCGTCCAAAACAAAATGGCGGATCCAATATGCGGTTCCAAATGCTGAAAACGTGGTCAAAAGTCGAATATGTGATTTGTTTTTAATAAACATACATATATAAGGGATTTTGAAGTTGCTGAATACAAATGTTACTTTATTGCTTAAAAAAATGTTTGAATCCATAACGAACTTGTTTGGATAACGATACGTATTTGCATTGTCAATGTTCCATGGTGGAATAAAAGCGCACTTGTTAACTGCTTATGTATACGTAACACGCTTGCGCATTTGAAGTCTGATATGGCTGCTAACTGAAAAATAGATACAATACGCTCCACTTTTGTACAAAATTATTACGTAAATAGCTGAGATGTGACCCCGATCGCCATGGTATACTTGAAAAGAAACCTGTCAGGAGATATACAAACGTAGGTTAGACACCTAATCACGCCATCTACCCTGACTGTGGTTTCAACTGATTTTACTGAGTATCATCAGGGATGGTAGGCCTACTTTGAATAGGATCCGAAATGCAATTTTCCTATTTGTTACTCTAACAGAGAACCGAGTGACTTTACCAGTGATTCTGCCAAAATTTTCAGTTTGGGTTGTAAATATTAGCTTATCCCATAAGTAATGTCGTATTTTTGCATCATGAGATAAAGAACAATAAGTTACCTGCAACACTACCGTTATTCAGGAAAATAGTCTCCATCGGACGTCACAAGACTTTGCCACTTCAACCAGTTGTTGAATCACCCGCTAAAAGAAGTCACTGGTTTTGGAGGAAAAGAACTGGGTCACTGTTTATCGCACATTATCCTCATCTGCAGTGCTTTCCCGCAAAGGTTGTTTTGCAGGCTGCGAAACTGATAATAGCCTATTGGTGCAAGTTCTGGTGAAAACGCTGAGTGGTGTAGTTTCTCCCAGCCACATTCCTCAATCTTAGCACAGTTCATTCTTGCTGTGTGTGGGCACACGTTATCACCGTAAACCCGTGCAATTAACCAGAGCAGGACGTATCTCTAACAATGCAGTCCGTATGCATTCAATTTTCTGACAGTAGGCATCTGCATTGATTGTCTGGTTACCTGGGAAGAGCTCAAACTGGATTATCCCACGAAACCCCCACAAACACTCAACACCACTTTGCAGGGGTGTAAATCCTGTTTTGGTACAGTTCCTGCGCCCCCTTTAGGTACCCACTACCGTTTGTGTGTATTGTTATAGTAGAGGACCCACGACGTGGATCCAAATCCTTGTCGTGAATTATCGGTGAGGCTGGTGTCCCCAGACCGAAATATCTGGAACCTGCTCTGGCACTTTCACACATCCACAGCATCCTCATCATATAGTGATGTTTCGTGTCGCTCTGCTAGCCGGATGCCCCTGGTGAAATTCATACATCATGATATGCCGCATGTGGTCATGCGACACTGCTATGATCAAACACAAGCCACACTTTGAAAATGATAAAACCTAAACCAATTTTAAGCTTCACTTGGCAGGAAAGAAAATAAAAACAGACTTTTACCAATAAACTTTCTCTTAAACACGTCTGTCAATAATTTTACTTTAATACATAAAAGCAAGCCTTTATACTCTATTTTGCAAATAATGCCAAGATATATTCAAAGGATAAATAGAGATAAAAAGTTAAAAGTAACTACTTCCTGGTCTTGAAATAAAATCGGTTTTCCAGACAATATATATTTTAACTATATTACATACTTACTTGCTCCATTGCTTACGAAACTTGCAAGTTCATCGCCGTAGTAACAAACGTTCGCCATCGGGATCTATCCTGGGCAAGATGAAGCCAGTTTTCGTTACACAAACGTACTTGCAACATGAGGTGAGCTGACCTTGTCACTCTGAACAGCCTTCATATTCCTTAGGGCAATTACGCAGCAGGTTACGTACCACAAGCTTTCAATATACACACGTGGGTTCTAATATTTTATCACGTTGCTACAGTCGAAGCTGCAGACCAAATTGCATGCCCCTCTACCACCCGTTGTCGGTGTCGGGCGTGTTACAACCATTTGCAGGAATGTCCAGCAGGTGAAGGTAATTGTATCAAAATAAAATAAAACTCAACTAAGAGGATAAAGGGATTTATTGAGGTCATACAATTAAACATCAATTTATTATTTCTTTTCAAAAAGCGAGTAGTAGCTATATATGTACAAAGGCAACAAAATTGATTGTGATCATTTAAAGAGGTTTGCTAATAACATAGAACAAAATAAACGAAGAATAAAAACGAATTTGAAAATGACAGAAATACATAATAAGATTTGAAATTCAAAAGAAACAAAATAAACTCTATTCTAAACAAAAAAGTTAGCCACTTCGTTTTTAATGCACTTTTCTGTTGCCATCTGTCGTTCACAAAATTACACGTTTTATTTTCTCTGGGGAGACGAATTTTTAAATTTTTTGTATTTATGTGAATGCAATTCAGTCATTAATTATTCCAATATTAAATCCATAATTGAATTTTAAATAACAATTCTATAAATGCAATAACATTCTCAAAGATCCCTTCTAATATTGTCCTTCCAAACGTCGTCTCACTCTTCCCAACTTTCTCTTTCCCTCCAACTTTCCAATAAAGATGGAATATAATCTCGTTTTTCTCCCATCCGAGCTACATAGTTTGCCCAACTTAGTTGTCGTGATTTCATTATTCTTACAATATCGGGTGAGCGTAAAGTCCCTGAAGTTCTTCGTTATACAGTCTCCCCATTCTTCAGTCATCTCGTCCCGTTTTGTCTCCTATATCTTTATGAATACCTTACTTTCAAACACTCGTAATTTATGTTAATCTGCTATTATGTTTCTAAAATCGCATATTCTAAAGCAAAGTTAAACAGTAGTGGTGATAAGGCATCGCTTTGTTTCAATCCGTTGGGAATCTTGAAACTGTCTGACATATTATTACCTATCCGTACTCTGCTTATGGGGTCGCTGAGACACATTTTCACAAGCCAAAAAAGTTTTTTTTTAATTGCAAATTGTACCTAGATACTATATAGATTTTCTCTTTTAAACAGAATCATGTTCTTTCTTAAAATCAATTAATAGCTTGTGAACCGTCCCATTGTATTCCTAGTTCTTCTCCAAGATTTGTCTCAAGGCGAAAATCAGGTCTAACGTGGATCTATTTGTTCTAAATCCACGTTCGTGATCTCCAATTATTTCATCTAGATATACGCTTAGCGAGTTAACATTATATTATTCAATACTTTGTAACATGTTGGGAGTAACGAGAATCCGTGGTATTTATTAAGGTCCAATTTATAGCCTTTTTTAAATACCGGAAATATTATTTAGGTTTTACATTCCGTTGGAAGCTCCTCCTTTCTCCATATAACATTTATCTGTTCATGCAGGTCTTTGATTAGTGCCGTTCCTCCTGCTTTCATTAATTCGGCTAGCATATTGTTTATTCCTGGTGATTTGAAATTTTTAAGTTCCTTTACCGACATTTCGATCTCGATCTTGCTAGGTTCGGGAATTCAAGCTTCTGATGTATAGATATCAAATTCCTCTGTTTGTTCCCCGTTGTGTACATTAAGAAGTTTGCC